>CDFF01069590.1:0-20473 GCA_000826265.1 Acanthamoeba culbertsoni
CATGGCGAGCGAGTGGACGATGTAGACCCTACATGGGTAGAGGCAACGTCACGTCCCTTCGATCCCCCTCTCACGGAGAAGGGAACTTTACAGGCATTGGCAACAGGTCTGCTCGAGGCAGGCTCGGTAGATAGTGGCACAAACTCATTTTCCAAACAACACAACAACAGGAAAGAGGCTGGCCAGCCAGGAGATAGGCCAAGTCTTCAGCTCGCCCTTTTTCCGTTGCGTTCAGACAGCGCATCACGTGTTGTTAGGAATGGGACTTACTAAGGATGCTTCCCGTAAGCTCTGCACCCTACCACCGATATCCTCGGTCTCACCTCCCTGTCTATAGCAACGATCAAGATCGACACTGGCTTCGCGGAGTACATGTCAGATCACAACTTTAGAACGGAACCGAAGTACTACACCGCCTCCGAACTGTCTGCGGCTTTCCCTGCAGTACCACTTGACACGGTGTACAGCGGTACTGGTACGTTGCTGGTGCCGGGTGTTGATAGCTCTTTACCCCCTATGTCCACAGCAGTTGTGCCTCTCTATCCGGAAAGCCGCGAAGCGATGATGTCCCGCTGTGGACGAGCAATAGAGGTAACATCGAGCCAGTTTTTCTACATCAATTTTCAAACTTCCTCAGTGCGTGCAGAACCTGTTATCCGATTTCACCGACGGTAACATCTTGATCGTTACTCACGGCTCTCCAATTTCTGCCATCATTTACGCGCTCACCCGAGTGCGTATGAGCAACTGGGTCGTCAGTTGGATGACTGACCAACTACTGTTGGCCATAGATTGAAGTCCCGCCGGACCTTTTTCGATACAGCTCCACCACCATCCTCGAGGAAACAGAGGTCGGATCCTGGCGCGCGGTTGCTCTGGGTCTGCACAGCCTGTAGTATGTTTGCACCTGATCAGTTCATAACTGCATTTCGAGGTAGCTTGTAGTTGTTGTGCAGCCTGGGCGGAGAACTAGCAGGCAATCTCCATTTGGTTGTTGTGGGGCATTTTACATTGTTTGTAAGCGCAGCCCAAGCAGCTGCCTGGCGCCTTCGCTAATGTCAGGTCTTCAAATTTGTGATTTCAAAGACATTCACAGCTCTCAACATTCCTAGTCGACACTTTAGACACTAGGCATGGTACCGGCAGGTGTTGAGGAGGGGGACTCTCAGTAATTGTCACGTACCACTTGACCTTTTGCGATGGGCTCGCGCCAACGGATGTCCCTGGGACGAGTTTATGTGAATGCCCATTGGAAAGAGGGAATAAATGCCCTTTTTAACCACCAAGGAAAAAACCCACTGGTGACGGATTTTTTCTCCATGCCAATCCAGAAAGTAAGGTTTCATTTACTCCTCTGCCGTAACGCTCTCTGCTCCGGCCTCCTCCTTGTCCTCATTGTCCTCCTCATCCTCCTCCTTCTTTCCGTTGTCCTCGAGATCAGCTCCTCCCGCATCGCTGGGCGGCTGGGCTTGCACACTTGTCCCAGAAGACAATGAGGAGGAGGAGGAGGATGTGGAAGCCGAAGAGGAGGAAGCGGACGACGAGGTCGGCTGGTCCTCCTCAGCGATCACCTGAATGACGATCTTGCCACGTGTCTTCCGCTTCATATGCTCGGCGAAGGCGGCCGAAGCCTCCTCGAGAGGATAGACACGCTCGATGACCGGTCGGATGGCGTGAGCCTCGTCAACGAGCTTGCGCAGGTCGAACAAGTCGGTCCAGTTGGGCGAAGCCGTAAGAAGGTGATACTTGGGGAAGCCAAACACACTCCAGAACTTGCGGTTGACCATCGACGCGCCCACTCCCATCACCCGTCCTACCGTCACCTATATAGGAGGAGGGAGGAGGGAGGAGGAGGCCGAGAGAGAGAGAGAGAGAGAGAGAGAGAGTGTTAGCATGAGAGCACACGGAAGAAAAGCGAAGGGACGCACGATTTGTTCTTCCGTCTCGGGGACGATGCTGACGAAGACGCCGTCCTTCTTGAGTACCTTCTGCGCGTGGTCCCACACTCCCGGCTTCCCGCCCACAGTGTCGTATATGATGTCAAAGTTTCCCTCCGCGAGGACCTTTTCGCATAATGCGGAAAGCATGTGAGCGCCCCTGCAAGCTTCCCAAGTGCGACGCGTCGCTCAGAGAGGAGCCGTACCTCCCACCAGTTCTCCTTCGTGTAGTCGATCGTGTGGTCGGCACCCAGTTCGGTGACGAACTCTACATTCCTCTCGCTGCAAGTGGTTGTTACCTCGCACTTGTAATGCTTTGCAAGCTGAATGGCAATGGAACCTGATCACAAACAACAGGGAGAGATCAGATGAAGTGAGCCGTAGTAGTAGAAGGTGTTTTTTTTGGGGGGGGGGTTGAAGGATATACACACCGCAGCCACCGCTGCCTCCAAGGATGAGTATCTTCTGGCCCTCCTTAATCTTGGCAGTCTCAACAAGCGACTGGTACACCGTTTGGCCTACCAGAGGTATGCTGGCCGCTTCGGTGTGCGACAGGGTGGTAGGCTTTTTAGGAAGATGTAGTGAGGGGACTGATGAAGCGGAACGGATCAGCCAGCACACTGTGCAGTACCTTGAGGGCAACGTTCTTTTCTGGCATGACTACGTATTCAGCAGCAGCACCACAGCTGGTGTATGAACTCATGGCCCACACTGCGTCGCCCTTCTTGATGCGTTTGCAGTTAACACCTACGAGAAGCAGCAGAAAATGGTCAGAAAGACTATTACATGCGAATGGAGGGCGCAAACACGAACCAACATCAACAACAACTCCAGAAACGTCGAAGCAAGGGACAAAAGGGAAGATCTTGCCAAATTGAACGAGCTTCAAGTACCCGTACATCATTTTCCAATCCACAGGGTTTATCGAAGTGGCGTGCACTCGGATCAGAACATCACTCTTTTTGACAACTCTAGGCTTTGGATGTTGTGTAGTAAATTCCAACACATCCGCAGATCCGTAGCGATTATAGAAAACTGCGCGCATGGTGTCCTCTGGCTGCTCTACAACTTCACTCGTCTTCATTTCGCTGACCACACTCTGTGCTTCCTGCTCTGGCGCCTTGTCCTCCATTTTATGGTGTAATTGCAGCAGGGAAAATTACGAAAAAAACAAGAAGAATTCTTGTTGGAAAAGGTGAACGCGCTTCCACAAGCTTGCTCTGACTTAGACGTAGCGGTTAAGCAGCATCTCGTACTTCTCCTGCTTGGCCGAGATCTGCTTGGGCTCGCCAGCCGACAGGGCGTGCTTCTCGAGGTCGGCGAAGGTCGCCTGGCCATTAAGGATCTTTTGGCCAAGCCCGTCCTTCCACGAGGCATAGCGCTCGTTCTTCATGGCTTGGAGCTTGCCCTCTTCCTCGAGCCTCGCCGCCGCAAGCAATCCACGCGCAAAGGTGTCCATGCCTGCACCGGGGAGAAGACAAGATCAATTACATGCATGAGGAGCGGTACGAGGCCACTCAGAAAAATCACGCACCAGCGATGTGGCCGATGAAGAGGTCTTCCGGATCGGTTGACTCGCGGCGAAGCTTGGCGTCGAAGTTGAGACCGCCAGGCTGAATGCCTCCCTGACGCAGCACCACCTGCATGGCAAGGGTAGTCTGCTTGACGTCCATGTTGAACTGGTCGGTGTCCCATCCGAGCAGGGGGTCGCCCGTGTTGGCGTCGATGCTGCCCAGGAAGCCATAGGCCGATGCTTCAAGCAAAACGTTACCAGTGGTGGTCGAGAGGAAGCTTCCATGAGGAGTGTTAGACGCACCATAGGTGAGCTCGTGCTCGAAGGTGTGACCAGCCAGCGTACAGTGGTTGGCCTCGATGTTGAGCTTGTAGTCCTGCACCCACCAAGCGAGTTACCACAGAACCCTGTGCTGGATAAGAAAGAGACTTCAAGGTCTACCTTATCAAGACCGTAGGTCTTCAGGAAGGCCACAACAGCAGCCGAGTCAAAGTCATACTGGTGCTTGGTGGGCTCTGTAGCGACAAGTCAGGCGAGCAAGCAACAAGAAACAAAAAAAAGAATGAAATGAAATGAGTTCAGAACAATACCTCTGGGCTTGGGCTCGATCAGGAGTTGGCCTTCAAAGCCGATTTCTTTCTTGAAGTCCTGTGATGCGAACAATCATGATGGATTAGACGTGAAGGGCGCTGAAGGAAGGGAGTGAGAACACGCAATCGCATACCACGGCGAGTTTGAGAAAGCGGGCCAAGTGATCAAGCTCACCCCGCATGTCGGTATTAAGCAGGGTCTGCACCATAACAAGTTATCGGTGGGCACGTTACACTGCAATCCAAGAGTATCCGTTGATCTACCTGGTAACCCTCCCTTCCGCCCCAGAAGACGTAGTTCTCGGCGCCAAGCTCCTTGGAGATCTCCATGGCCTTCTTCACCTGAGCCGCCGCATAGGCGAACACATGCGCGTCTGGAGAGAGGAGAGAGATGAAGCGTGAAGTGACTTGATACACAAGCTATTGGGCGCTGCGGTACGCACCAGGGTTGGTCGCAGCGCCGTTCATGTAACGCGGGTGAGAGAACAGGTTGGCAGTTCCCCACAGCAACTTGATGCCGGTCTCCTGCATTCTACAAGACACAAAGTGAAACCACCACTCTATCAACACCAACATGGCGACCAGAACGACAACGCGCAGATGGAGCCCACCTCTGCTTGATGCGAGCCACGACGACGTCAAGGTTCTTATTGGTCTCTTCGAGGGTAGCGCCCTCTGGAGCGATGTCCCTGTCGTGGAAGCAGAAGTACTCCACGCCGAGCTTCTGAAGGAACTCGAAGTTGACGTCAACCAGCTTGAGGTACGACTCAAGGGAGTTTGTTCCATCGTCCCTAATAAAGAGCCAAAATGAGTGCCATTCGAGCTACAAAACTGTTATTGAGGGTACCAGGAGCGCTTATAGGTGCCAGAGCCGAACATGTCAGCGCCCGTACCGCGCCAGGTGTGCCAGTAGCTTACACTGAAACGGAGCCAGTCCTTCATTGGACGACCAGCCACCACTTGGTCGGGGCGGTAATGCTTGAAAGCGAGTGGGTTGACGGAGTCGGGACCTGTATGATTTGCACGTGAGGATCAACGTAGATCTGCAGTTGCGCACTGCCCAAAGCAAGTTGGGGAGAAAAAATGACCTTCGTAAGGAATCTTGGAGAGGCCTGAGAAGTATTCAGTGGACATCTTGCTTCTTGGCTTCTGAGGCGATGACTGTCTGAAAGGTCACCAACAAAGCAAGTTTGGCAGAATTCAAAAGGAAAAATGCCACGAATAACTTGAAACTAACATGGATTGTCTTCTGATTCTCAAGAAGACATTCACAAAACATACTATTTCTTTTATTATAACTAAATGACATTAAGGTTGTAGGCCATTTGTCAGCCACTGCCTTCCATCCTAGAGTTGTTGATAGTTATCCTATTTTCTTTGACCTAATGGGCTTCAATTCATCTGGAATTTCCCTGTGTGGCTTCGGGCAAAGATTGTCATAAGGTTGTCTCAGTGCTTTAGCATCCATACTGCTGCCTTCAAATGCCTCCCCAAAGCTGATACCACCACCCCCACCACTGAATGTAAGGGCTAATGCAAGAGCATCCATGTGCTGTGGGTTCACTCCTTTAGAGATCAGGTTTCAAAAATGTATGATAGCTTCATTAAGTATATTGGTTGCTGTGAATTGCAAGCTCAGACCATGGACAATCATGGTATAATTGTATTTTCCATGTGACAGTGCAGTCAAGCCTATCAACATGTGTGAGACTAGTTTGTATTTAACTTCAAATTTATGTAAAGTTATAATGCAAGGGGATATATGGTTTTGAAGGCACTTTCCAGGTTTTCTTGTCTGATCAGTGTGCGTGGTAATTGAACATGCACTCATGTTTTGGTGCACAGTGCCTGCTGCAAAGACATGCCACATCAGCACAACATCAATAATTGTTGGGTATCTTTCACAAGCATTGGCACACTTGCTTATAGTTGTATTGGAGTCCATTCAATACTCCTCTTTACATGTTTTCCTTTTTATTTTCCTTTGTGTCTCTACACACATTCCTTATATGTACTGCTTTTTCTCAATAAGTTATAAGCTTGGGAAAATACCCAACAACAACACCTTCCTTTCTTTGTAGCTGCCCCTATTATCATAACAATCTCCACTTTATCTTCCTTTTTCATTGTGGCACACTCAATACATTACCTTTTTTTGCTTTCTTGCTATGTCCCTGCTTATGGGATTGGCACTAATAAAAGCAAAGGAAAACTATTGGTGTAAGGGACAACATCTGGGGAAATGAGTTTATTAGAAAGATGAGAAGTCATGAGCAGTACTATGAGATAAAAAAGTCATTCTCAGTTGATGTGGAGAAGCTAACAACATACTTAAACAAGCAGTTCCAGTGCTACTGGGAGCCCTTTGCTGATGCTGCAATAAATGAATCCTTTATCCCTAAGCATGTTGCCTTTCACTATGGTGATTAAGCACAAATCACACCCTATTGGTGTAAAGATGTGGTCCCTGGTGGATCAAGCCACCTACCTCTTTGCCCTTTACCTCTTTTTCAAAGTCTTTACAAACACATTTCTTCAAATGGCAGAGGATAACACCCCCACTCTCTCATTTTTTTTTAAAGTTAATTTAATTTCTGACAAATATTAATATATAGACAGCAATGTGCCCAAGGGTTGCAGCTTTGTTCTATGGGCTGATAGCTACTTTGGCTTATATGATGTAGCAGTTAAGCTTGCAAAATGAGGGCACAAGCTAAACTGCCACAAAGACCATCCTTTTATGCTCTTTGGCTGCTACCTGTCCTTATACATAGAGCCTGACAGCTGAAAAGCCTTCTACTACAAGCACTCTGTTTCAAAGCTAATAATGGCTGCTGTTACCTTTGCCCAGACAAAGGCTGATGATATAAAGCAAATTCACTTTCTTAGCAACCTTTACACTGGCACAGATCACCAAGGTGAATAAAACAATCTTTCCTGATGTTGCACATGATTACAATCACAACATGGGCTTTGTTGACCAGATAGACGCTGGCTGCCTCCAGCACATATACTCTCACTGTCTTGTCAACTGAATGCTGTTTTCTTCTGGCTGGTGGACGCTACTGCTTGCAATGTATGGCTAATCTGAAGCAGGCTGCTGTGTGAAAAAAAAGAAGACTTTCATACCTTTTGATAAGAGCTGGCATTTAAGCTATAAGTAAAGGAACTCCACTTGCTGACCATGACCCATGGCCTTGTCCACCTTCCCACACAAGTCAAGTGCTCCATTTGCAAGAAGATTGGCTGCAATTTCAACACAAGCCTCTGTTGTGCTTACTGCAACTTCCTTCCCATGCACTGTTAGTGCTATGCCATCTTTCACCAGTGCAAGCAGACATCCCAAGGCAGAAGGTGCAAGCACTTCCAGTCAGATGACACCACACTTGCATTGTGCATTTATCTCACGCATCTCTTAATCTTGTGCTTTTAATTCTTATGTTTTTTTGTTTTTCTGCTTGCACACCATGTCCTAAATAAACATTGACAGTTTTTAAAATTGAAAGCAAATAACCTGAAATCTCAGCATGATTCACACTTATTGAGACAAAAAAGGAAAGCACAATTGTTGGGTACTTCTCCAAGCTTATAACATAGATCATCTTCTTTTCTTATGTAACAGGTTATGGGCATGCTCCTGCTCATAAATCAAGACTTGAAGATTTTTCAACATCAAACATGTCTCTCAAGGATACAACTGTTTACAACAAACTTGAGCCAAACAATTGGAAACAGTGGGAGGGAAGTGTTAGTGAGTGGAGGCTAGGCTGGGGCAGGCGCCCCCTAATAAGGGGGGTGCACGCCCCTTTGGGGAAATTCAGGAACTCCAAAAAGGGTAGTGAGGCAGTGAACATTGGATGCCACATGCCTAAGGAGCTGAGGTTGGAGAGGATCAGGATAGTCCCCAACTGGGGGAAATTTCCTTCCACAAGGGTATATGTAGCAGAGGAGAAATTTCTGGGATAATCCCATTGGTGTAAAGTTGATGTAACTTCATACTAATGAGGATAAATACGAAAAACTTATACAAAATAAATATTCCAGTTTATCACCATAAAAATACACCTTTACTGAGGCCAGACATGAGAGTACACACTCACATTTTGGTGACAACGGCAGGATCATCTTAATCATGACTATTCTACAACCAAGAGTGTACCTTCTAAAGGAATCATCTACCATACAGCTAGCCAAACATGTCTGTGAGGGATAATAGGAAGCTGACAGTACCAGCCTAGGTGGACTTCAGCCAGACTGAAGCGCCAGAACCATATGGCTACAGAACCCTGGCTTGAGCAATCAGCAGAGGCAAAACTCAACAAGTAAAGTCCACTTCAATGAACCTGGAGTTAAAGGCAAGGGTCAAGGCGAAAACGCACAGGTTATCAGTGAGGACAAGGATGAATACTCTGAAGATGAAGACAAACTCCCTCTATGCTCAAGGATAAATGTGCAGGAACAGGCAGTGATTAGGCTGCATGATCTGCCCAAGTTCAGTGAGAAGGAAACAGAGGACATCTTTGCTTTTGTGGATGAAATGGAAGAGGCTTCTAATCATGGCGCATGGGAGGAAGATGAGCTTATCATGAGAATGGTAAATAGTCTGTGAGGCTGAGCTATGGTTGTCTGGGATTGGACAAGACTTGCATGCTGTACTGGAAGAATGATCATGTGGAACAAGCTCCAAGATGAATTAGTTAATTTGTATGACAATGGTAAACTTGACTGCTACTAAGCATTTCAGAGGGTGGATGCCCAATGACAAAGGCCCAATGAAAAAGTGGAGGAGTTCAGGCTGCATGTTCAACACATTGTGTGGGACACATGAAAGAACCCACCAGAGGAACTGTTGGTAATGTGATTCATCAATGGACTGTTGCTATGGATTTGGAAGAAACTATGAGCGACCTACTGGCTGCTGGGAAGGCTGCTGTGAAGGATGAACTGAGGCAAAATGCAGAGTATTGTGAGTGAGTGCTCAGGGCTGCATGAGAAAAAGGGTTGATGAAATGGTATGCAAAAAAAGGAAGGTCATGGAGCTAAGACCTCCCAGAAGGACAAGTGCAAAAAAGACACCTCCTTAAAACCTAAAAAAAGGATTGAAGTTAAGAGGGCCAGGGTGTTGGACCTGTGGCAAGGAAGGCCACAAATATGCTGACTAACCTGAGCATGAGATAAAGACCAAGATCTTGGTGCTGTCCAAGCTGAGAAAATGCAAATGATTGACGCACTAATGGTGGGATGCATGCTGAAGGTCAAGGGCTAACTTAGGAAAAAGATGTTTGAATTCCTGGTTGACTCAGGTGTGACTGACAGCTTTGTGTGCAAGGATGCAACGCTGAAAGGAGTGCAAGTCAGGCTGTGTGACCAAGAGTGAACCTTAGCATCAGGGAGGAAGCTTTGAGTTGAGAGATGGGTGATTCTCAAACTCAGACTGGGGACTGAGAGCTATCAACCTGAGTTCAACATTGTCCTAGGTGACTTTTGACACAGTGGAATTTTAGGATATGATTTCCTAATAAAATACTGGGGACAGTTGGATGCTGCCAAGGAAGTTCTGCAACTCAGCAAAAAGATCACCTTGACATTGAGTAAAGGGATTGTGACAATACCCTACCCTCTTGAAAATGTGACCAAGAAAGAAATTGAAGCCACAATTTAGCAATTGGTTGTGGGCGTGGATTTATTTCCAGCACAGAGGAAGCAACTATGAGAGTTGTTAAAAAGGAACAAGGATGTGTTCTGAGTTCAGTTGAATTGGCTGGGTGTGAGCTGTACTACTGAACACCATATCAAAATCACTGACAACAAACCGCTTTAGGCAAGACTGAGGTGAGTGTTGCCAGCCATACAGCAGATCATTGACAAGGAGGTTAATGAGATGCTCAAAGTGGGGGTAATCTGCAAGTCAAAGAGTGAATAGGCTGCGCCAGTCCTAATGGTTGGGAAAAAGGAACTGGGTGCATAGAGATTCTGTATTGATTACAAAGATCTCAATAAAATAACCTATCATGACCTCTTCCTGATATTGGACCCAAATGAGTGCCTGGATGGACTGGGGAAGGCAAGATTCTGATTGAAGATGGACTTCCTGAGTGGTTTCTGGCAGATACTGATAACTGAGGAAGCATTGAGGATTGCCACCTTTGTCATGAGGGCACGTGGGCATGGGTATACATGGATGATCTGTTAATTTACAGCTGGATGTTTGAGGAGCATATAAGCCACCTCAAAGAAATCTTCAAATGAATCTGCAAGTGAAATCTCTACGTAAAAATAGGGAAATGTGAATTTGTGCTGAAGCAAATAGAGTATCTTGGACATATTATAAGGAATGATAATATTGGAACTGACCCTGGGAAGATATAAGCTGTGGTTGAAGCCAAGACTCTGACTGATTGAATGAAGTTATGCAGTTTCCTAGGATTGGCCAGCTATTACTGGTGATTTGTGAAGGACTATGCCAAGGTAGCCAGGCCTCTCATGGTACTCACTGGAGAGAAAATGGAGTGGAAGTGGGGACCTAAACAGCATTTTGAGAACCTCAAGAGGGTGCTAATGACTGCATCTGTACTCTGATATCCAGACTTCAGCAAACCATACTGACTCTGCTGTGATGCAAGCCTCTATGTGATAGGTGCTTGTTTAAAGCAGATGGATGATGGCAGCAAGTTGTGGCTTATGGGAGCAAATTGCTCAGTAAGACTGAGTTGAACTGGTTGGTAACTGAGAGAGAGGTGTAATGATTCATTTTCTTGATAAATGGCGTCACCTACTTTTAGGTAGTGAGATTGAGGTGATTTTGGGTCACCATGCCCTCCAATGGCTGTTTGACCAATGTGATCCTAGGGCAAAATTGCCAGGTGGATTTTGTGAGTGCAAGAATTTTTTCTGCTTAAAATCATGCATTGCGGGGGATGTGTGCACACTAATGGAGACGTACTGTCATGTGAACCCATTGCTGTGAACCAGATGAACAATCTGCTGGCAAGTGTGAACGATGGGCTAGTGTTGGCCATTGATGTGGATCTGGGATCAAATTGAAAAGAGCTTGAGTCTGAATCTGATGATGAGTTTGCTTGGATCATCAAGGCCATTGAGGGTGATGGTGAGGCTGTGAGAGGGAAGAATGCAATACAACTTGCCCTACTTGAGCAGACTATCCTGGACAATGACCAGGTATGGAAAACCTACTGGGCGCAACTGAAAAAGGGAAAAACTGCCCAACACTGAGCTTAGTTGCAATGGATTGTACTGAGATTGAAGAGGGAAAACCTAATGGAGGCTTATCACAACTTGCCTCTAGGAGGACATCTTGGATGAGATAAAATATATGGAAGAATGGTAATGATATATTAGTGGCCCTCGATGTGAAAGGACATTGATGAGTGGGTCTGAGCATGCCTAAGGTGTCAGGAGCACTGAACTATGAATTTTTCAACTGTGGGACCACTACAACCAATTGAAGCCAGGGCCCCGTGGGAATTGGTGGGGATTGACCTAATAGGACCCTTACCTAAGTCCCACCGTGGGAACACATACACTGTAGTGATGCAGGACCTTTACTCCAAGTGGCCTGAGGTCTATGCCATATCTAACACAATAGCAAGAACAGTGGCCAAAGCCATACTCAACCCAATCAGCAGATGGGAACCACCATGAGAGATGATCAGCAATCAAGGAAGAGAATTTACCACCAAGCTTCACCAAGAATTAGCAAAGTGAACTGGAATCAAGCATGCATACTTGATGCTGGACATCTGCAGATGAACAGACAGGTTGAACGATTTAACTGCACCTTTAAGGGCATGATAGCCTGTTATACCAATATCAAGCATGATAATTGGGACATATACCTGCCACTCCTCCTATATGCTTATAGGTCAAGCTCTTAGAAGTCAACTGGGAAAAGTCCCTATGAAATTTTATTTGGATGCAACACGCTGGTGATTGTGGCAAACAGGAGCATCAATGGCAAGAACCAGGCCATGCTGGACAAATGGATCCATGGCCTAGAGGAAGCCCAATGCATCATCTGAGGCGAAGTCAATGAAGCCTTAGGCTGAGAGTGAATTGACATGGTGAAAAGGCATTGACTTTATGCAAGTGAGTGTGAGCTAGGTGACTAAGTCTTAGTTGAGTGCCTATGAAAGGCTAAGCCAGGAAACTGGCCAAGTGATGGAAAAGGCTGTACCAAGTAATAAGCCAACCCACTCCCTAGACAGTACTACTGGATGATGGGTGAGGTGGAAAATTCAAGCTAAATATTGAGTAGAAGAAGCTGTAGGTGGAAATTTGGCCTAAGAAGGAAACATGATGCCTAAGTTGGAAGTGCTGAATCTGTATGAGGACCTCAAAGATGAGAAGTATGAGGTTGAAGGCATAGTTGGCCATCATGACACCAAGAAGGGCTGTGAATATCAAGTATGGTGGAAGGGCTATACATGATAACACCTGGGTATCCAAAGATGACCTCTCAGCTGATTGACTCTGAGATGCATACCTTGCAAGCCAAGTGCTGGGGGATGAGACCAGGATGGTTTCAACTTAGTTGAAGGGTATATGTTAGCAAGTGGGGGCTAGGCTGGGGCGGGCGCCCCCTTATAAGAAGGGCACATGCCCCTTTGGGGAAATTCAGTAACTCCGAAAAAGGTAGCAAGGCAGCAAACATCAGATGCCACATGCCTAAGGAGCCAAGGTTGGAAGGGATCAGGGTAGTCCCTAACTGGGGGAAATTCCCTTTCACAGGGGTATATGTAAAAGAGAAGGAATTTCCAGGAAAGAATATCAATGTAACTTCATACCAATGGGGATAAATATGAAAGATTTATACAAAATAAACATTCCAGTTTATCACCATAAAAAATACACCTTTACTGGGGCCAGACACAAGAGTACACACTCACAGAAGCAAAACACTCTCAATATTCTCAACATGAAACATTTTCAAAAATACACTGAGGTTGACTATGACTCTGCCATAGAAAGTGCCAAAGAGTATTGCTGCCTGCATCAACAAAAGGTGCTCAAGTATGCTATTTCCTCTTTTTTCTCATCATTTTCTTCTAGGAAGTACTTCATGTTGACAATGGAGGGTGAGAAAGCTGTTACTGTTTTAAAGAAAGCTTCTTATATAGTTAAAGATCTTACAGCTACCATCAACCTTCTCTGGTCAGCAAAAAGGAGATAAAACTGTCTTGGTTTTCATCATAGTTTCTGACTGTCAAATACCAAGCCATCAGTCTAGTCAGTTGGTTGGTAAAGAATGGGGAAAGGTACATGTTGCCTCACAAAGGGCAAACAGCGATGCTCTGGCGCAGTCTTCCCCGTCACATTCATCAACAGGACCCATTGTGATCTGGCGGATGCGGTGATGAAGGACACGGATTGGTTCGTAATCAAGCTCCCCTCTGGCGATGACGAAAAAAGTCAGCTCGAGAGAATCTATGAAATCGTCCAACGGGCCGCCCTAAGGGCGAACAACTACAACATTCCTTTGCCGTCAATATCGCGGGTTGTCGGAGGCCGAAGCTGTTGTGTTGCCTATCTGCAAGCAGGCGGACGAGGAGAATAGAAGGGTCTATGAGAACAATGCAATGATTGTGGATTTGATCAACTCCAACGTGGCCACGCCTCTTCCTGCCAAGCGCATTGCTGTTGCGCCTCATGGGGAGAACCACACGGAGTTGGCGCGTGACCGTTGGTGAAGAAGACGCAAGACCCCACCTACAGACTGAAGCAGACCATAGAATACCTCATCAAGCACGCCAACAAGCATCCCTTCACCGATTACGCCCCTGTGGGAAGGCTGAGGGTAAACAGGGTAAACTCCTGAGCTGGCAGATGAGCTGGCCTTCAAGAAGGAGGTGGAACGGCGCACGGCAAAGGCCCCCATTCGGGTGCGTCACGAAAAGCAGCGCGCATCTATCTGGGATGGCAAGTCAGAATGCGACGGCGAGGGACGACGGGTCAGGTGGTCCAGAACGGACAAGTTCTCGTTCATGTATCCCGATATTAAGCCCGAAGTGTTTTGATTATCAAAGAATTTCACAACCACATAGAGCAGAGTGGCCACTGAACCTTAACTTTTTGTTTCTTTAGTGGCTGTGGAAAGAAACGGGGTACGATTCATTCACCATCGTTATGCCCCTCCTAGAGCAGGCTTGTGCTATTGGAGCAGGCGCTGCATCGTCTGCCGTGCCTGCTCGCGCGCCTCATCCAGTTTGTCCGGATCGACACTCCTTGAGAGTCGAGCGCGTGGCTTGCGGCCCATAAAGTAGGCAATCCGCTCAGCATTGGCGCCCGAAGGGTGGGGCAGCCCGCTCAGGACGCGCTGGCTATCGATCAGGCCCTTTTCCACGAGGAATCCGAGTGCGTTCGCGACTGAATCACCAAGGGGGACAAGCAAGGGATTCTCGAGCTGAGCGAGCTCTTGTGGTAGCCACTGCATCAGCTCCGCCACAAGCCGCGGATCGCGCGTCATGCTAGGTTGGCGACCGGCGTAGTTCTTGCCGTTCACCAGCACCGGGTACCTCAGAGCGGAGGTGAAGTGCACGCGCTGCACGTCCTCGCCGAAAAGCGATTCGCAGGAGTGAATCCCTAGCCAGCGATTGACCTCCAAGTAGTCGAGAAGCTGGATGAGATTGCTGCGCAGCGGCCCGCTAAAGCTGCCCTGGTGCTTGGCGGTCTTGAGGGCTTCATCGGGCGTCTCGCCTCGTAGAAGGGCGCTGTGATAGGCGCGTAGCGCGTTCACCGCCTGCTGAATACCGGGCGTGATGCCGACGATCACCACCTGAGCACTCGTGTTCACATAGTCGAAGGGGGCGTAGTAGACGGAGATATTGCCGTCAGTCCGCATGCATAGGGACTCAGGCAGACTGTCGCCTATTCTGAGTGCGCTTTCAGACAGCTCGCCGATAAGATTCTGAAAGCATGCGGGCTTATCCATATTCTCTTCTCGTTATGACGTTGTAGGGTGTAGTTGGAGCTGCAGGAAGCAGGAAACAATCCTTTTCTTTCCTTTTTCCAGCATTTTTAATTATGTGTTTCCGTATGTCCTCCCCAAATCTGGGGGATCGTTCCAGGGGCGAAGGGCGCAGGGAATATAGAGAATAGCTTGATGCTCTCATACTTTCCAGATCTGCTAGCATCCTTGCCTGACCTGCCTAAGGTTCAATTTTCCCTTTTCACGCTTGAAATCATCCTTTGATCATGACTTTGACTTAATAATGCCATGGTCAGATTTCCCTTCTCACATCTTGCAATTGCAATACACGTCCTCTTGATAATATTCTACTTTGACAGCCTTGGTTGTTGCTTTTCACAATATTGTGTAAAGCTTTTGAAAGCAGGACTTGTGTAAGCATGTAGCCCTTGTCCTTGGCCTAATAAAGATGGTAGTATTTGTATAAAAAATAAATGTTTATTTTTCTAAATACTTTCATATGTATCTTCATCAATGTAGAGTTACATCAACTCCACACTAATTGGTTTTTCTTAGAAATTTCCCATTTTTCATTTATACCCCTAATGGGGGGATTTCCCTCCAATCGGCTCTGACCTTGATGACCTCAACTCTATAGGCACGCGCTGCCCAATGCCTGCCTCATCTCATTTCGCGAAGTTCCCGAATTTCCCAAAGGGGGCGTGTGCCCCTGAAAAAGGGGGTGCCCACCCCCAGCCTGATCCTGACTCTCTAACTCATAACAAGAGCAGTAGCTACTGTCGACTTGTTGACAGTCGTCACAGTATGATGGCTTAATAGGACGGATTCTTCGTCGTCCTTTTATTTGTGTATAATCGGGCTACAGTTGATCTGTTCTGACCCGTCGCGCCGCTAACTCTCCGCTAATACCTCCTGATCGTTCGCCGCTGTTGGCATGAAGATAAAGAAATCGCTTGCGGTTGCACGCCCGTAGCGAACGAAGGAGACAAGAAAGAGGAAGAGGAGGACGTTGAGTGCGGCCATGTGAAGGATGTGTTGAGAATAGGGGCCACGTCGGATGTACTTCGCTCAGCCTCGCCATCGGCAATCATGCACGATCGACTCTCGAACGTTAAACCAGCTGATGAGGCAGAAGATGGGAAGAAGGTGATGAGGGATGTAGATGGAGACAACGCAGATGAGTTGCTTGGTGGCGGAAACGAAGCAAAAACAGAGGAAGAGTTGATGAGCAAAGAAGAAGATGAAGCTGTCTCGTAGTCATCGTGACACAGAAGCGAAAGCTTATTGCGGGGAACGAGGCCCGTCCTTCCATAAAGAGTGCTTCGACACCGGGTCCACCCAGTCGGGAACTCTGCCAGCACTTCCACTTCTGGCCAGTAACAAAATAAGCAAACTGGAAGTTTACAGAGAACGGAATAGAACTTCACCTTCATGTTTTTCGAGGCCTATTTGGGCTCTGTGCGATGGGTGAAAGTCATCAATTGCCACAGCGAGCCTAGTAGCTCGTTTCCTTTTCTTTGGTGATGCGTTTGGGGCAGTATCAATTTGATCTCCCATAACCATAGATTCTGTTCGATCTATAACCTCCACAGAGGTACACCCAGAGCTTTCAGGTAATGAGCAACCACAATCAGTCTCCATAATCATCCAACTGCTTCCTGGTTTTGTGTGGTGTATTTCATTGTTATTTCTTGAGTTCCATTCCTGCTAAGAATGGAAGGAAAAGAAAAGAAAGTGAAAAAGTGACACACCATGCAACAGAAGAAGGATGGTCTCTTCTTCAATGCATTCGAGGGACTGGAATCGGTGGCACCCAATGGAAAGAAACTCTACAAGAAGGCAACACCTATCACAGAAGAGGAGCGGCAGCAACAGTTATTGGAAGAATTGGTTGTTATAGGCTATGAATCGCATTTCTTCCGCAATGATAGAGCCGCTGAATCAGTAGAAAAAGGGGAGCATCTGCTCCCTTGGATGGGACAGAAGGAACTGTTGATCGATCGTTACGATGCACGAGCTTTGCTCACAGATCTTAAACTGTTCGATCGCACCTCTGGAAACTGGGACGCCCTTCCCCGATCCAGAAAGCCCAGCGACCCTAAGTACGCGCGTGAACTGAAGCTTAACCAGAAGCTTGACAAAGAGCGGTATTGGGACATGAGCCTCCACAAAGAGGACCTGTACAAAGGTATTCATCTTCTTCTCGGCCACTGGCCGCCTTAGTATCAGTCCGTAGGACAGCTTGCTTTATGCAACTAATCCTAACTTGTTTACCCTTCGCATCTCCATTATCCTTACCTCCCCAGCAACAGCAAGATGAGCCTAAATCTTGCTACCTTCCCAACAATTATTGCGGATTTGCTTACTTGTTTGTATTAAGTATGGCCGTCGGGACTGACTAACAACCTTCCTTTCTCTATCACTACTCCAATGTTACCATGTCGAGTAGGACTGACCTGACACACCCCGTCTTTTCTTCATTTCATGACGCCACAGAGGAGGAGAGGAAGCGGCAGAAAATGCAACGGGACGCCAAGGCAACCTACAATCTAGTAGGGCTCGACTACAACGACTTCGACAAGCAAGAAGACAAGGAAGCTGAGGCCAAGTCCAAGTTGCCTGTCGAGGAGACGCCGAAGCCCAAGAAGGAGGAGGACGCCACAGCGGCCAAAGAGGAGGAGAAGTACCATCCGCCATACCCGGTGCCCGAGGGAGTGATCACGGTTACATATCTCCCTCTTCTTTTGTTGGAAACGTTGCTTGTTGTAACTTGAAACTTGGCGATTGGCCTGCAGCCCGTGGTGAAGAAGATAGGTCTCATAATCGAAAAGACTGCCGACTTCCTTTTCCGCCAAGACCCACAGGTCTCTCATCAATTCTTTCGTCATGCATGTCTAGAGGGATGATAATGATGATGATGCTTACGTTCAAGTTGATGTATGCGACGTGCTCTGCAGGCCATTGACAAGCTGAAGACTCAGCAGAAGGATAATCCCATGTTCCTCTTCCTGGTCGAGAGCCATCCGCTCAACCCCTATCTCAAATTTCTCATCGGCCGGCACGAGGAGGCCAAGCGACGCGACAACGAGGCGCGCGAACGCGAGCAAGAGTTTGCACACAGCCTGGTGGCCGACTACAACGACGAAGAAGAGCCCTTCAGAGTCAAACCCCCGCCGTCCAATGCCTCTCTGCGACACACGTATGTCGCCATGTATGACTTCGCCCCGGCGCGGGAGGGGGAGATGAGCATGAAGGTCTTTGGTGCCTGCAAGCTGCAAAGCGCACATTTTCACACGTGTGACGATGCTAACGTCGATGATGATGACAACGGACAGGTCGGCGAGGTGCTGGTGGGTCGAGAGACGACAGACGGGTGGCTCGAGATCGAACGTGACGGTCAAGTAGGCTTCGTGCCTCGGGGCTGGGTCAAGCAGGTCTCGGACCATGAAGAAGGACGCGTCCCAACCAAACAAGGAGATGGCACAGCTGCTGCGGCTGACATTGTGAAAGGGAAGAAGGAAGTGGAGAAGGAGAAGGATGAAGAGAAAGTGGTGGATATGCGGAGGGCACAGCCTGAAGATGACCAGCAGAGAGAGGCAAAGATGAAGCGAATGATGCGGGCGAAGTTGTTGGCGCAGCTGATTACCACCGGCAAGGAGGATATAGCACAGCATCTGTGCAGCAAAGCGGCACAGGAGATCAAAGCCAAAGAGCAGGAAAAGGAGAAGGAGAAGGAGCAAGATGTGGCTAAGAAGCGCAAGCACGAAGGGGAGGAAGAGAGGAGGGCCGATCGCAGAGGGGGCGAGAGGCACGGGCGCGAGCGCGAGTGCAGGGGAAGTAGAGACAGAAGGAGTCCGAGGCGTAGACGGAGGTGCATGAGCAGCGACAGCAGTTCGAGCCGGAGCCGCAGCAGGAGCAAGAGCAGAGACAGAAGGAGGAGGAGAAGAGGGGAAGAGGAAAGGGAGCCGAGGCGGAAGAGAAGCCGGCGAGACTCCTCTTCCTCGTCATCTTCCAGATCTCCACCCAAAGACGAAAGACGGAAAGGAGAAAAAGAACGAATACGAAAACGTAGGAGGGAGGAAACCATCCGCGTGGGGGAGGGCAGGAGAAAAGAAGAATCCAGGCCTGCAATGGCTGAGGACCAGACTGCCGAAGCCTCTCGACCACATGGTGGAGACTAGGCTCATTCACAATTCTGACGAAAGAATAGAAAAATTTATTACAGCATCTACAGACCGTACAATTTAGGCTGTTTCTGGCAGCCCTCGTTTGAAGTCCACCGGCTGCTCGAAGACGGCGCCATTCTTCATCCAATGCGAGTAGCACAGGGCGGCCACGTTCACCACGCCGAAGGAGATGATGACGAGGATGCTGAACTCCTCGGGGGCGTAGAAGACGAGGCCCATTCCATACGAGAGCAGCGAGAACACGTTGACGAGTGAGAACTCCACAGAGTTGATGACCCCTCGCGAATCCTCGGGAACGTATTCCTGCATGGTTGGAGGAAAATTGTGTTACATTGCAATGTGGTTGCTTACCAACACATTCGCGTGAAGCGGTTGCATACCTGCATGATCTGTCGTTCGGCCAAATCGAAAGTCCATAGGCCCATCCGGGAGAGGACGAGGAATATCAGGAAAACCCACACGGACCAGTTACCCGGGGTCGACCACTTGGCGAGCAAGCTCTGTGCCAGCGTTGTGGCGTCCAATTGGCCCTCAGCGACCACGTCGGCAAGGTGAAGCGCGTTGGGCAGAAAGAAGAACCCAACGGCGACCAGGAGGCACACGGCCTGGCCCCATATCGCGTAGAGTCCCGTCTTTTCGATACCGAAGCGCTTGAAAAAAGAGGTCGTGAAGAAGGTGGGGACCATCCCCACGACGGAAGAAGCGCCGGCGTAGACAGCGATGTAGATTTCGTTGATGCCCAGAGTAAGCAGGAAAGCCGACATCAACGCTCCTGGGCTGTGTTTATAGAAACAAAAAAAGTGAGGATTCCCGGGGATGTGCTCGCCCAATCAATCGACATGGGGACCTTAAAACCGTCCAATAGAGGAGCGCGTAGGCAAAGCTGGCCAAAAAGGTGCGCTGGGAGGTCACGTAAGTGGTCCACCCCTTCCACAGCACGGAGAAGGCGTTGCCCTCTTTCTTGGGGACCACCAGTCGCTTCTGGAGGCCGGGCACTTGGCTGTGTACCCGCAGCAGAGAGACCAACTCGGGCACAACGGAGACTACGTTCCACGCCCCGACAAACACAAGACTGACCGCTTGAAAAATGCGGAGGTTAATTGATCGCTTATTATTGTATGCGCTTTTTATTTTTATTTCCTTCTGTGTTATATTAATCTATATTTACTGAAGGAAAGCGTACTGCTGGATGCGAAGCCCATCACCAGCGAGAACACGACGGGGGAGGCGATTTTACAAAATAGACTTATACGAGTAATAGTAGCGTTGGCCTCTAATTGTGCCATTTGCTGGTGAGTCAC
>CDFF01069595.1:0-22937 GCA_000826265.1 Acanthamoeba culbertsoni
CTCTCTGCCATGGTGACTCTAGGGTTTGATAACTACGTCGAACCACTCAAGCTCTACCTCCACAAATACCGAGAGGTTCCATGCTCCTTTCCTTCGTCGTTGTTGGCGAAAACTTAACGTGCTAATCAACAACTACAATTCTTAGAGCACTCCCACCAAGCGACAGCCAAAGAGAGAAGGGCACGGATCACCCGGATCGCCTTCTTCGTTGCCTCTTCAGTACCAGCCAGCGTTGTATATGAATCAGGTTAGATCCTGTTGGGCACCAATGAGATGAACGACTCTAGTTTCTTATCTGTTGGTGATAGTACCCAATGTTAGGTCAAGTGCCGCATTACTCCACAGACGGAGCGATCCAAGCTGGCGTGGCTGGTGCCGACGCTGGTGGTATTGAGGATGACAACAGAAGCTAAAGTGAACCCTTGACCCCCCCCCAATCTTTCCTTCCACTCTGTCTTTTTGTTCATACCCCACTTCCGCCCTTCCAGAAAGCTGTACCTACTTACACGCGCCAATAAAGGCGTTGTTTCCTGGCGTGAGCGACTTGACCAATGGCAGTGCAGCTTGTCCTGTCCTCGTTTTTCCACTGGCACCAGGAATAAAATAAACAGTGCGGGCAAGAAAGAAGAAAGAGCAAGAGAACGATCAAAAGGGGGGGACCGCCATGGCGCAGGTCGTAGCGCTTCTTGCGCTTGCGTGCGCCTTTCTATACTTGCCACATGCTGTTGTTGCGAACAACACAACCACCACGGGCCAAGTGACAACGTCCATCGTCTGGTCAGGGGGCAACAAATCTTGTAACTTCTGTCCGTATGGCTTCGCAGTGGATAACTATGCATGCAGCAATACCGCTCAATGGGGTGACAGCATAAGAAACTTCAGCAACCCTATTCCACAAGGAAACAAAATTAAGTACATTGAAGTCTTGTTTGTTGGCCTCTTCAACTGTCAACCCTTTCAGCCCCGTACGTACTCATCTGCCTACATCTTCCACAAATTTGCTTTTAAATCTTACTGTGTGCAAGGGCTACTCTATATTTTTACCCACTTAAAGAGTTCTGAGAGATCTTAAGACACACTTTGTTTGTTGTCGTTGCAGGAGTGGAAGTCGACCTCAACCTTCAGAAGGACCAGTTGCTTTACACGACTTCACTGCCCACACAGCCGTTAGGCTGCACTTGCCCAGGTTGTGTAGTAACGGCGAACTACACCGTGGACTCTGACTTTCCCCGTTACAACTACGGCGTCAACGGCACCAATCAGCTTCAAATCTTCGTCGGCGGAAATAGCATCTGTCTGCACGCCATCAACCTGACATTTCACTACCTACCCAACGATAGACATAGCGAGACATTCTGGGACGAAGTCATGTCCGAGATCGGATGGGTCATCGCCGGGGCAGGTAACAATCGTCCTTCACTCTGGCCTCGCCAATAGTGACTTTCTCTTTCCTTGTTGATTGCAGTGCTCGTAATTGCGACATTGGGAGCCATAATTGTCGTAATTTATCTCCGAATACGATCCAAATATAGAGAAAATGCATACCAGCGCCTCGAGGAAGGAGAGGGGGGAGCCGTTGCCGACGCCGGGTTCTCAGAAAAGTTCGAGCAAGTGGCACTGCGTGAAATCAAGATCGGCCCTCGGATCGGCAAGGGCTCCTTTGCCGAGGTGTTCAAAGCGCGGTGGCGAGGCACTCTCGTGGCAATTAAGAAGCTTCCGGCGCATTCGCTGACGCCTGAGTTTTTCGAGGACTTCGAGCGGGAGGCGGATCTCATGAAGAAGCTGCGCCACCCCAACGTTCTCCTCTATCTCGGCAAGTGACCCGCGCTCACCCAAGTCTAAGGACCGCTCCATCTAACGCTATTCCACACAGGCGCGTGTAGGATACCGCCAGACATATGCATCCTTACGGAATACATGGGACGGGGAAGCGTCTATCGGATCCTGCATGACGAGAATGTCACTCTTACTTGGGACGTGCGACGCAAGTTTGCGGCTGACGCCGCGCGAGGAATGAATTATCTTCATTCTTCCGATCCCATCCTCATCCATCGCGACCTGAAGAGCCACAACTTGTTAGTACGTTGCAGTGTTCCTCTATAATTTGTCTACAAAGGGAATCGCGCCAACTGGTTTCGGTCTTTGCTGCGCATGTGTGCAGGTTGACGAAAACTGGAAAGTCAAAGTGTGCGACTTCGGCTTGTCGCGTATCGTTGAGCAAACGTTGTCAGCTACAATGACGGCTTGCGGGGTACCGAGAAGGCTCGATAAGCACTGCTTCTTCCAAGAATCTAATCCGCACTTGTTGTTGTTGTTGTTGTCCATTAGACGCCTTGCTGGACGGCTCCTGAGGTGCTTAGGAATGCACGATACACGGAAAAGGCGGATATTTACAGTTTCGGCATCGTTTTGTGGGAGATTGCGACAAGAGAAGACCCGTTCAAGGGAATGGCCCCTTTCCAGGCATGTACTTCCCATGTTTCGTTCCGAAAGAGGACCGATATGCTTAACAGAACCATATTGCATCTGCAGGTTGTCTTTGCTGTGGGAACACAGAAGCTTCGCCCGCCAATGCCGCGCTGCCCTACGGAGTGGGCCAGACTCATAACCGACTGCTGGGCCGAGGATCCCAATACCCGACCAACATTCTCTGTAATCCTCCGCCGCCTGGAGAAGATGGACGTCACCATGCCAGAGAAATCAGCGTCTTCATCGTCGTCATCTGTTCTTCCTCACCCATCTGGTGCTATTGTCGCACACGTTACTCCGGCTGCATCACCAACAACTTCTCGACACTCCTCTAGCGGCAAGGTTGAGGCCGACTCACCCTCGCTACCTTCAGGAACTTCTCCGGAAGAGGGGAAACTCCCATTGCCTGATAAGCACTCTTCGATAAACTATTGAATAATCTTGACGTGCCCACGCTGGTGGTACTCTTGACGTGCAGCGTGCTTCTTTGAGGTCATGGAGCTGGCCCAGGTACAGCAATTTTGTGTGGTGTAAATAAAGTCCCGCATTTCATCATAATTTTCTTTTTACTCACCACCCTGCGGTAACACAATTTCGCTGAGAAGGGTAAGCATGAAAAACGCGAAAAATCTCACGCTAAGTCCAATCACAGTGGTGCCAATTTTTTGGCCTTATCTTCTCTTTTCTAGGTTCAGTTATTCAGCCAAAGAAGAAGGGAAGGCGACCGAAGGACGAAAGGCCAAACAGAGTTTACACTCAACAATCTTTTTTAAGAAGAAGTTCTCGTCTGCGCAGCTCTCTTTTCTCATCATGGCATCGAAGAAGCCCAAGATAACAATCAAGCCATTTCGCCATCAGGTCCAGATGGACCCGAACTACGCCGAGAACACGTAAGAGACCCACAGGGCATACTTGTCACAACAATGTTTGCACTGATCACTTCGGTTGTTGTGATTTTTAGGTGGAAACTTTTGAAGGGTGCCATTCATGAGATTCACAAACAGAACGCTAGCGGCCTGAGTTTCGAAGAGCTCTACAGGTAGGTCCTCATCCTTTGCTTTAGCTCTTTCGGCAATTTCTCATTAGCTTCGCCAGAAACGCCTACAACATGGTTCTGCACAAGTATGGCGACCGCCTTTATAAAGGATTGCAACAGGTAGTGGACGAGCACCTTAAGGAAGTGGCTGAGGTTGTCGCAGAATCCAACGATGAAACCTTCATGGATGCGCTCAACAAAGCATGGAACGACCACAAAATTTCCATGCTCATGATTCGCGACATTCTCATGTACATGGTACTGGTGACCCCCCCCCCAAAAAAAAATCGGTGCGACTATATGCTTATTAGTTTCCTCACCTTAGGACCGAGTTTATGTGATGCACCACAACGTACACACGGTCTATGATTTGGGTCTCATACTATTCAGGTGCGTGCATTCGATGTTTACTTGTGTTTGCAACTTCTGACGCTTTGGCACAAACAGAGACAACATCGCCCGTTCGGCAAGGATCAAGGACCGATTGTTGAAGACCATCCTCTCCTGGATTCAAAGAGAAAGAACAGGCGAAGTGATAAATCGCGGCCTGCTCAAGAACATCACTCACATGCTTGTCGACCTCGGTGTCAACAGCCGAACCGTCTACGAAGATGACTTTGAGAGGCATTTCTTGGAGACTTCAGCCACCTTCTATCGTGTTGAGTCGCAGGAGTTCATCTCTTCCAACAGTGCTTCTGACTACATGAGAAAGGTGAGTTGTGCTCCCCCCCCACCAAACAAATCTGCATCAAGATTTTTTGCACGGGGCTTGACACTAAATCTTAACTCCTCCCTTTTCCAAAAGGTTTCTGCCCGTATTCAAGAAGAAATGGAGCGAGTAGCGCACTACCTCGATGCCGGCACCGAGCCAAAGATCAAGGAAGTGGTGGAGCGGGAGCTCATCGCCTCACACATGAAGACCCTTATCGAGGTATTCACCTGATCTAGGATAGCTCGGTTCTTTTGCTGTTAAGAGCTGTGGTTAACGTGTTGCGGCTGTTTTGCGCTCAATCTAGATGGAGGGTTCTGGTTGTATATCTATGTTGAAGGACGACAAAATGGAGGATCTCTCTCGCATGTACAACTTGTTCTCACGCGTTAGCAACGGTCTCGCCTATATGAGAGAGAAAATCAGCAATTTCGTGCGAGATACCGGCAAGGCGCTCGTCACCGACGAAGAGAAAAACAAGAACCCTCAACTTTATGTGCAAGCGCTTCTGGACCTTAAGGACAAATATGACCGCCTCCTTACCGGTATGCGTTTCATTTTTATTTTTTTTTCCACTCATGTTTCATTGTTTAACATGTATTTTCCTTTAGGCGCGTTTGCCAACGACAAGAATTTCCAGCATGCGATCAATCAGTCCTTCGAGCACTTCATTAACTCGAACAATAAGTCTCCCGAGTTCATTTCCCTGTTCATCGATGAGCAGCTGCGCAAGGGCCTTAAGGGTGTGGGCGAAGAGGAGGTGGAGACCATCCTCAACAAGGTCATGATGCTTTTCCGCTTCATTCAGGAGAAGGACGTCTTTGAGAAGTACTACAAGCAGCATCTTGCGAAGCGTCTTCTCCTGGGTCGATCTGTGTCGGACGACGCCGAGCGCAACATGATCGCCAAGCTAAAGACCGAGTGTGGTTACCAGTTCACCTCCAAGCTCGAGGGCATGTTCACCGACATGAAGCTCTCCGCCGACACTATGGAGTCTTTCAAGGCCTATCTCCAAAAGGCCGACGGCGACATTCTCCACGGCGTTGACCTCAGCGTGCACGTTCTCACCACCGGCTTCTGGCCTACGCAGGCTGCCGCTAAGTGTAACCTTCCGCCTGAGGTATGTCCTCCTTGTTGGCGATCGCTCGTCAATGCTTCCGGGATAGTGCACTTGCATGCAAGGCAATTATCTAGGCATGTGCTGATAATTGCCCACTGCATTAACATCAGATCCTTCACTGCTGCGAAGTGTTCAAGAAGTTCTACCTCTCCAATCACAATGGCCGTCGTCTTACCTGGCAAACCAACATGGGCACTGCGGATTTGAAGGCCTTCTTCGGTTCTCGCAAGCACGAGCTCAACGTGTCTACATATCAGATGGTCATTCTGCTTCTGTTCAACACCTCTTCTCAGATCACCTTCAAGGAGCTCAAGGAGAGTTCAGGTAAGCGTCTGACAAGAAGGGAATTGCACATTGTGGCACAAGGGCTAAGGGGAACAATTGTTTCGCCAGGCATTCCCGTTCCTGAATTGAAGAGGAACCTGATGGCCCTCTGCATGGCCAAGTACAAGGTTCTCTCGAAGGAGCCCAAGACCAAGCAAGTAGCGGACGATGACACCTTTGCTTTCAACTCCGCCTTCAAGTCGAAGCTTTACCGTGTGCGAATTTTGCCTCTGGCGCGTGGTGAGTCCAAGGAAGAGAGAGACGCTACAAGGGAGAAGGTCGACGAGGAGAGGAAACACCAGATAGAGGCAGCCATCGTGAGAGTTATGAAGGCCAGGAAGACCATGGAGCACTCTTCCCTCATTGCTGAGGTTACGCAGCAGCTATCGGCCAGGTTCACTTTACCGCCTTTCTTCGGCGTTCAGACGAACTTATTTGCTGACGCGCGTTCTCCTGTCCAGATTCATGCCCAATCCAATGGTGGTGAAGAAGCGTATCGAGTCACTGATAGAGCGCGAGTATTTAGAACGGTCTAAGACAGACAGGAAGGTTTACCACTATCTGGCCTAAGGGAACGATCCTCTCGCCTTCTGTACATCTTGTGGGCTGCCCGCCATCCTCGTGGTTGTGCGCCGCTTGGTCTTGGTCCGTGTTATTTATTCTGCTACGCCCAATAAACGGCTCCTCGCATTTCCAGACTGTATTCTTCCGTCAGCTATCTGAATTATCTGTTAGCAAACCAATCTTTCAATTTTCTGGATAATTTCCACTTCCGAGAGCGCAATCTGAGGGTGCTTGCGCCCGCAAAGAAGCGATATGAAGAATAACAATTGAGCATTGTGGCTGTTGCATCAAAATATGTGTGGTATTGAGCTAGCCAGACTGACTGGAATATGAGTAATGTGATAATTTCAATGAAATTGGTAAAGCTGTTTTACCCCTCACATTTGACATTCTGGAGAGCAAGCTGCATGCTGTTAAGGGTAACTGACGCTCCAATTTTCAAAGGATTCATTGGATTAATAACTCCACACCCTAGGACCTATTGCGCTAACCACTCACGCCCTAGCGCGTAACTGCCACACGATCGGAGTGCAGAAATGCAAGGAATGTCTCAGTAAGAAATCCAATTTCCCTATATTTCTGTTGGTTTATGTAGACATTTCCTCTTAACAAAAAAAAAAGACAAAAAAAATTATTTGTATGTTCAATAAGAGCTAAGATTCAAACAAATAACTTGCTTATATTTAACACAAACTCACTTTTTTAAACTAGCTACTTCATCAACAATATAATTTCTAGCTCTACTTGGCGGAGCCACTGTTCATATATCATAGTTGCTGCTGTTGCTAGTGATAATGATGGTGGTGCCTGCTCAGTTGTGTGTGGCTGTGTGGTGGGTGATGCTAGTGCTGCCACAGAGTGTAGCAGAAGTGATGACAATGAATGTAAGCTGGCTGTGGTGGAAGCAGGAAGGTTGTGATACGCTGTGGATATGTTGATGCAGGGTTTCTGTGTCTTGTCAGCCACTATCAGCCAACCAGCTTACAGCAAAGTGACAAGCAGCCCTGCTCAGCCACCAAATAGTCAGCCTCCACCCACAGCTCAATGCCCTTGAACTTGCATCTACGTCAGCCAGTGGCAAGGAAGAGGAGCGCCTCCATCTCAAGCTCATTGCTCTTCGCAGTGCCACGCACTTCGTCTGCTCTGATTTCGTAGAAATAATCGCCCAGCCGGATGCCACACATATTTTGATGCAACGCGGCGGTTCCACGGTGCTCGATTTTTTTTTTATTTTCTGACCAGACTGCCCCCTTAAGGCCATCAATCTTTCTTTCTATGCGCCTGGGCGTCTACCATGTTGAGCGTTGCACTAGCAGCGCCAAATTGGCCCTTGTAGTCGTTGAATAGCTGCTCGAGCTCCGCCATATAGCGAGCGTGCACAGCAGCAACCTCCTGTAAAAATATCGGAGATAACTGCCTAAGTCGAGTGCACGCAGTGTTTTGCTCAGCAGGGAAGCCATGAGATAAACCTCATTGGAGGGCGAGGGGTTTTTGTCGACATGGATTGGTTTTCCCACAACCACTGTTATAGGCTTTTTGTTCGGCATGGGAGTCCACCATCGACCGTAGAAGATAGGCATCACAACTCGGAACTGTCGAAAAGACGGGGAATGAGGGGGTCGTTATGCCTTTTCACGGGGTAGGGAAGGGGTGGCGATGAGGATACCTTCCTCGAGGTCCAGCGGTTGATCGCCTTGGCAGCCTCCAGTTGGTTGTAGGTATCGTTTCCTCCAAACGAGTACACGGGCACCAGGCTCGCGCCACTGTCAGTTCAAACGGGTGAGCAGAGCCGGAGAGCGTCCTCAAGAAGGTAGGCAGCACTTTTGGATGGCTAGGCGCACGAATCCCATGCGATTCCTCAGAACGACGGTGTGGTCGCCGGGCTTGGCGAGGATCATCTCTTGCTCGCCTCCCGGCAGGACGATAAGGCTGTAGCCTTGGCGGTCACACATGTGCACCGTCAGGTGACGACACAGCGGCGCACGGTGTTTACGGAAGAGATGGGAAGAATTGATAGCCGGCCATCACTTGGGTTGATACCTTTGTCCAGGGCCTTCTGGGCCACGGGGGCCGACGCATCAATGTAACCAAGCCAGAGATAGATCTCCCTGAGACACGGAAAAAACCTGGTGGTGGGCAACACTGTCGCAGGGGAAGGTGGCCACGTCTTTGAGCCATTATTATTGAGCCTACCTCCAAAAAGGAACCCAAAAGTTGGATGAGGCAGCGAGGCCGCGTCGCTCGACGCCAGGGAAGAGCGTATCCCATTCGCAGCCCTGCAGGTTGAGGCGAGCTCAGGTGATAAGCCACCGATTGCAAGTACCTCTAACATAGGCTGTTAGAGTGGACCTGAGTCATCATAGACACGGTCACGAAGGTGGGGATGATCCC
The DNA here is from genome assembly GCA_000826265.1 of Acanthamoeba culbertsoni. Classification (NCBI taxonomy): domain Eukaryota; phylum Discosea; order Longamoebia; family Acanthamoebidae; genus Acanthamoeba; species Acanthamoeba culbertsoni. The sequence continues at coordinate 8,614 of CDFF01069595.1, forward strand.
ATGCGGATGCACGCCGAAGATGTACTGCCGCTTGCTGTCTAGAGGAATAGTCCTTGCGAGCCGGATGGGAAAGTACTCGGCAGTGTACTTGTAGAGCGCCGATCGGCGCAGAGCATCCCTGTGGGCTCGCCTACGTGAATTCACCTAGGCTGGTGGTGGATGATGGGAGGGTGGACGTACCACACCTTGCCCTCACCGTTGAGAGGATACGGCTTACCGAAGGACCAGGGCACATACCAGACCAGAAAGGCCGCCAAGCATACCAAGAAGATCCAGTTGCCGCTGTACAGTGCTGTACAGGGGTAAAAAGGCAACTACAGTTGTCAGCAAACGCATAACTTCCGCTGAATAGACAGCGAAGATTTAGCGAAAGGTTTGGCTTGTCGATTTAGTGATGCGCCTGTACCTCCGATTGCGTAGAAAAAGAGTATGGAAGGGAGGAAAACAAAGACCAGCGCGACCACGTAGTTGAAAGCTGCCGCCGAGAACGCCTTGACTTCGTGCAGGAGTGATGATTGGCTGTACGGAGCAGACAACACTAAGGGCGACGCGGAAGACATGACGGATAAGTACTTGGTGGCCGTCGTTCTTTTTCTCACAGCTGGATCTTCCGGACTCTTTCACAGGCGTTTTTCTTTATTTCTTTCCTATACACTTAATAAATAGAAATAGATTGTCCACGTCACACCCGGAGTGTTCGTAGTGCTTGGAACATGGGACCTGCGTGTTGGTCCTCACTCCCCTCTTCCTCATCCTCTTCTGCAATACAAAGCCCGGGTTCTTCTTCGTTTCGTTCATCACTGCCAGCAGGCTGATCGTCGGTACTTGGTGTGGCCCTCTCACACGCCTTCCGCGAGGTCGACTTGGCGCATAGCGAGATGAGAAGTTCTGCCGTCTGGTAGTCGGCATCACTCCGCTTGGCCTCCTGTGGAAAGGACCTTGTTAGGAGAATGCAAGGAGAGCATTGTGAGGAGTGGCTAAGGGGGCTGCACCTCTGCATTTTGGCTCGCTTCACCCATGGGGTCCGCCGCCCGCTTCACCGCAGTCGCCATCGTTCCGCCGGTGCTGGAGTGCAAGGCCCCTACGGTTGCCACCATGTTTGGCTTCTCGTCCATCCCCTCCACCTTAATGGTCGGCTGGCGCGCGGGCCGCAGAACCGCCTGGCGTGCTCCAGGCACGGTACCCGGATACAGAGGATGTGAGGCCGCCATAAGCCGTCCTCGGCTCTTTGGCAGCTCCTGCCCCTGCGTCGTGCCGCGGGCACCCTCGGTGCTGCGGCTCATACTGGTGGCCCCCAGGTGGCTGCGCCCTCCCCGCCCGCGAACTCCCCGCGCGCGCCCAGACCGGATCGGACTGGACTTTCCCGCGTCTGCCGGATCGGCCGGCTTGGGCTCTTCTTTAGGTACGACAATGACGTCGACGTTGATGTAGTCCAGCTTCTTTTCGCCCTCGTCCAGTGCCTCGATCTCAGGGAACGGCGCGCCGTAGTAGTAACGGTTGGCCTCGGTTCCGACCAGGCCCACCGGAGGGAGCGATGAGTCCAACGAGGATGAAGACGTAGAGAAGAGGGACGAGGACGAGCTGGAGGACGCGCTGCTGGAAATCACCGTAGACGAGTAGCTGGTGGGCGACACAAACTGAGGAGAGAAGGGAGAGAAGGGCCCACTGGACGCGCCCGAGAAAGGGCGGCTATTTATCGCGTCAGAGTAGGACGAGCAGAACGGCGAATCGAAGGATGAAGGCGAAGGGGGCAAGAGCGAGTTCAACGAGGCTAGCGCGTTGGTGAGCGCGAGCACCGAGGACGAAGGGCCGGCGGAAAGACCGGCGCCGGCAGCAGCAGCTGTGGCAGAGGAAGGCAAAGGGGCGCTCCTGTCGGCTGCACTCGACCCCAACGGCGAGTGCGCAGGTGCGGTGCGAGAAAGCGGCCTCCGTTTCTCGGTGCTCACGGATCCTGCGCACGTTGCGTACAAACACGGCGCCAGGGTGAGGCGAAGAAGGGAGGGAAAAAAGGAGAAGCGAAGGGCTTGAGAAGCAAGCCCGATATGTTACCTTCATCCAGCACATCCTTTTCAGCTTTGCGCTTCAGGGTGGGGATGGACGGTGCGGACAATGACAGGTGCTGTGTGGCAGCTGAAGCGGCAGCGCCTGCAATGACAGGTCAGTCGTTGGCCCCAGCTGTGCAGCGGGTTTGAGATGAACCGCTTACCGGACGCCGGGAAAGGGAGGATGGGGGGCAGAGGCAGGATAGGCGAAAAGCTGGGAGCCGCACTCGCGATCCCGGCTGGCTGGATTGGCTGGTACTTGCTGCCTGTTGGGACCCAAGGACAAACGCGGTGAGCGCGTGGACGCCGTGTTCACACAGGCGAGAGAAAGGTAGGAGGCGCGCGTACTGGTGGAAGACGCGCCGCCGGCGGGTTTGGGTTGGATGAAGGAGGCCGAGGGGGAGAAGCCCGGGAGCAACGTAGGCGGGTAAAGGAGCGGGCTCAGGCTCGAGAGAGACGCCAGCGTCTGCGGCGTCAGCGGGGTCGCGGGCTGGAGGGTCGAGACGTAGAGCGGCGGGGGCACCGCGGAGACGCTTGGCTGGACCCCGGAAAGTAGCGGTGCGAATGGGGAGGGCAGTGGGGACGCGAACGACGGCGCACGAGTGGCGGAGGAGGGCGACACGGCGGTGGCTGAGGAAGTGGAGGGGAAGGACGAGGGAAAAGAGGGAGAGGGAGAGGGCAGAGGACGTTTAAGGCTGCGACGACCTGCCATCGACCGCTCGCGCTGCATGGGATCGACAGGCGGAGCAGCGGCATCGGGCTTCTCGACCTTGATTCCTACCCCTGGGGAGAGTTGAGACTGAGGCGGGCCCATCTCTGCGTCCTCCTCCTTGGGTTCCTGCTTGACCTTGGTGAGGTCAACCTTGCTAGGAACAGCACCTGCACGCTGCTGGCCCTTGTGCTGCCTCGCAGGCGCCTTGATGGTGCTGTCCTTGGGCCTCTCGGCAGAGTCCTGTACATCGGAGGGAGTAGGCGGGTGTGGCAAGGAGGAAGAAGGGAAAGAGAGAGACACTGGAGCGCCATCGACGCCCGTGTCCCTGAGGAGAACAACGTGCTTGGAATATCCAAAGTGGGGAGAAGTAGAGAATATGAACGAGTAGAGGAAGCTTCTTAGTATCTCCTCTCTCGTTGCGCTGTGGCGGAATTACAAGAAAAGGTAAGGCGGTTGGTCGAAAAAAAAAATTCGAAAAGGGTTTGCCGCACAGTGCACAGTGTACAGTTTGGGAAAGAGGCGCGACACGTACGTGCGCAGCTGGAGGGTGGCGGAGAGGGCCGCCAGCTGGTCTGGGCCGAACCTGGGTCCTCGGCACCACTCCACGACCTTGCGATAGCTGGTGAAAGACGATGAGAGTGACGAAAAGAAGGACCTGTGTGAGAACCATGTGTACATTGTGGCCAGTTCCCTTCGTTTGTCTGCACTCGTCGTGCAAAGGGGAGAGGGCTGGAGGTGGTACAGACGCTGAGCGACCTCGGAGTCGCTCAGGCGGTCAAACAGAGGCTTTAGAAATGCAAACGGTAAGAGGACGGCCTCCAACAGCTTGCTCGTCCTGCCCAATAAACAGGAGCGGCGGAAAAATGAGTAGGGCACACTCATGCGGAGGATAATGGCCAGGGGCAAAGGCTTTACCCTTCCTTCGGGGGAACCTTCAGGTTGATGCCCAGGAGACGGCAAAAGGCTAACTTGGCAGTTACGTCGGAGTCACGAAGCCATTGCTGGCCTGCTTGCTGATAGAACACCAGGCCCTAGAATCAGAACGTTAATACACGGAGCACCATACCTAGGAGGCCAAACGAAATGCTGTTTGTTTGTGTACGTGGCTGTAGGCAAGAGCAGAAGAGGCAGGTACAGAATCAATTAGCATCTTGAGTTGCGAATCGCAATCCGATTCGCCCGATGCTACTGTGCCCATAACTTTGAAAGGATTAGGCGCACCCTCTTAGAATGTGGCCACTACGAACCAGCCGGCACCTTTACCTTCAATTTGATGAAATTCTGCGAAAAGAGTTGAAATAACCGCAGACAGGGAACAGTTCACTTCACGCACACGAGAAAACCGACCACGGTGCACAAAACGCACGAAGATCGAAGAAGATGAGCGAACAAAAAACACTGATGGTTCCTGTTCTAGTGACCTCCCTCCCGGAAGACACGCCAATGGGACGCTAGAATGACCAAGCGAAGACGAATTCCAACCGTAATTCTAGGAAAGACGTGAAAATATTAGCCGACTTTTGTCTCCCTGGAAAAACCCCGACCGCCAAAAATCTTCTTTTCCTGAAGGCATTTTCTTTAACGCCTTCAAGAAACACCAAAAAACAAATTTCTTAAGGCATTTTCTCCTTGGCAACAACGATCAGCAAAGCGAGGTTGGAAATTTGGTGAAGTTGCGGCAGAAGACTTGCAGCAAAAGCAGGTCCGCTCATCAGCCAGGGTAGCCACTTTGCACAACCGTACTGATAGAAGAGGATAGAATTGCCCTTTGCCATGCTTGTAAGAAGAGCACGTCACGAAACGGACTGCATGAGGCGTGGGACTCGGGGAAAAGCACCTGTTAAAGATTCAAAAAGTAACAACGAAGGGAAAGAAAAGGAACACAACTCGGGGCGTTCTCAAAAAGACCCTGCAGCAAGGCCACAGCAAGCAAGTAAGAAAGAACTAGAGACAGGGGGGATGGCAGGAGAAAAAGAACAACAGGAAGAGGGGCTCTTGCCAAGCAGAGAACACACAAGGAACGAGGAAGAGCTCACAGAGCAGTGGACATGTAGCATGTGCACCCTCGTTAACAACGTTCTCGACCTCAACTGCGTAGCGTGTGGAACTATGCGAGAGACCAAAGAGGAGCCGCTTGTTGATACCGTACTACCGGAAGAATGTGGTTATACTGCCGGCCTCAAGCGTCGAACAAGCGATGGTGTGAGTCTGTCTCTGCAACTCGAAGAGACGATTGCAAAGAACGAGCACCTGTTGGCCCTGTTGGTCCAGTTGAAGGAGGAGGTAAAGCGAACGAAAGAGGAAAATGCCAAATACTCATCCTATGAGGGACTCGTGCATGCTGAGCCTTCCGATGATGAGCTCGCTGCCGTGGAGGCTCAGTTACAAGAGAAGTTGGGCTTGGTGAGGCGAGTCCAGCAAGAACGACTCCAAGGCAGGCTCAAAGCACTAGAACGAGAGAAACGAGAGGCTGCAACAGAGAGCCTATGCATCATCTGCACAGACACTCCAAGGTTCGTGTCGCTGCTTAGACAAGACAAAGGAACGAGAAAATAACCCGCATTCTAGGTCGGTAACGTTTGCTCCGTGTGGCCACTTCATAACATGTGTGGAGTGCAGCGGCACAGCCGAGAACTGTCCTCTGTGCCGAAAGTGGATCTCCTACCGTATCAAAACCTACAAGTGCTAAACAGCTGTACAGAAGCTTTTGAGTGTAAATAAACGGACATAAATTTCTTTCTTTAAATTTCTTGCGTCGTTTCCTAAAGCAGTTTCTGTGGTCGCGCCATCAACATTTTAATCGAATGGCTACCGTATGTGTTTTGAGCGGTGCTGCTCTGGGCCTTAGCACCACCCTCTACGCTAACGCAATTCGCAAGACCTACCTTTTGCGAGGTACCTGGCATTCACTCCTGTCCTTAATGCTCCGTCGCTCAATGTACATTTAATTAGCCCCTTGGCGGCACCTTGGTGGCCTCGTAGGGGGCGGTATTGCGGGCTACGCTTACCACAAGTTTGAACAAGTAAGTTGAACAAACATCAAAGGCTCCTCTCTATCTCTAACCCCTCCCGCTTAGCGCCAGGACGCTCGCCTGGCCGAAATCAGCAAGAAATACAGAGAAAAATATGGCGCTCTCGACAACCCCTTGCTCGTTCAGAGCCCCTTCTTGGTATTTATCGAACTCAGCACTCCCATCTCCTCTTTCCATTGGCCCTTACACTCCCACCTCAGAGGTCGCCGGAGCAGAAGGAGAGCAGCACAGACTAAACTCTATTCCTGTCGTTCAGCATGATGTATACATTCTTTTGCTCGCCTTGTTGCCCTAATTGTCCCTCTTTTTTGCTGTGTCTTGTTTGGTCGGAAGGTCCTAGTGCGGCCACTTAGTGGGAACGTAGCGGTTATGCGGCCGATTTGTGGCCAGCAGGAGGAAAGACAACAAACCCAAAGGGAACATTCCCCCCTCCGGAGGAAAATTAAGAAAAGTATAAAAAAAAACAATTAACCCCAAAGCAAAGTAGCCAGTGTTCCTGAAGAAAGAAGAAGCATGTGGTTCGAGGCGGCAGTAGTTCTGGTTTCTCTATTTATCATCCGTATTGTGCATAGGCTCGTGGTGGTCAAAGACCTCAAGGGCCAGGTCGCGCTGGTCACCGGCGGAGGATCTGGCATTGGCCGAAAGGTAGTCTTTCCTCCTTCACACGCATGGGTGAAAAGCAAGAAAACTAAACCAATCCCAACAGATGAGCCTCATGCTGGCCGAGAAGGGCTGCAAGTTGGTCATTTGGGATATAAACACAGACGCCGCGGAAAACGTTGGTGAGTGGCAGCGTGCAATACACTGAACATCTCAACGTTGAGTGACTCACCTTGACCCTCAGCCCAAGAAATCAAGAAAGCCGGTGGCGAGGCATGGGCTTACTACTGCAATGTCTCCGACAGCGAAAACGTGCGCCAGGTAGCCGCGAAGGTCCAATCCGAGGTGGGGAAAGTGGACATCCTCATCAACAATGCCGGCATCGTCTCTGGTAAGTTCATCACCGAGCTCAGCGACGAGCATATTTCTCGTACAATGGGCGTCAACGTGCTTGCCCACTTCTGGACCATCAAGGCCTTCCTTCCGGCCATGATCTCCTCCAAGCGGGGCCATATCGTCACTATCGGTACTCCATGCCACCTCGCCACCGCTGCCGGAGCGCTCTTTTCATGGTTTTTAATTCGTAGCATCCGCTGCGGCCATCTCGGCTTCGACCAAGATGTGCGACTATGTGGCCTCCAAGTTTGCCGTGTATGGTCTCAACGAAAGCCTGCGTCTCGATCTCGCCCGTCGAGGTAGCAAGGGCGTACACACCACTGTATGATGTCCCTCACCGCCACGCACTCGGCATCTCATTCAGAAATTGGTAGTTGCTCACCGTCTCTCCTTTCCCTTCGTGCCGCGCGTGCAGGCGGTGTGTCCGTACTACATCAACACCGGCATGTTCGACGGGGTCAAGACCAACTTTTGGCTCCCCATCCTCGACGAGGACTACGTCGCTTCTCGAGTCGTGGACGCCATCCAACACAACGACGAGGTACGGTCCCCAAGCGCTTTGTCTATGGAGCGTTTCGCTGAACGTAAGGTGAACAGCACCTGGTGCTACCGTGGCTGGTGAATCTGGTCTACATCCTGCGCCTGCTGCCGGTTCCCGTCATGGACATCATTACCGGCGCGCTGGGAGTCACCAAGGTAAGGGACTCACCCACCCTTTCTCGAGAGATGGGGCCTGACCTTCTACGCTTCCCCTACCAGACGATGGATGAGTTCCGGGGACGAGGCTGGGAGGCCACCAATCCCGAGCAGAAGAAGTCGCAATGAACCCGCCCTGTATAATCACGTCTTTTATCTCCTCTTTTATTAAACGTTGCGGCTTCATTTTGGCTGAGGACACTTGGCCTGTAGCTTGGCCACCCGCGCTGCCAGCTTCTCCACATCGGCCGGCTGAGCCACGCCATCCGGGACAGCAGTGCGCAGGGCAAGCTCGCGCTGGGCGTGGGCGAGGGCGTTGGGCAGCTCCTTGATCTGCTCGAACAACTGCGACAGGTGCAGATGGGTGGACGGCAGCGGGGCGCCTGTCTTGCACTCCTCGCGGCGCTGCGAGTCCAGCAGCACCGCGCGCGCCTTGTAGTATTCCTTGTTGTGCGCAAAGATGAGGCCCTGCATGAACAGCGCCACGGGATTGTCCTGTGTGCACGCGTCCCGCATGAGAAGCAAGTGGAGAGAAAGGGGAGAAAGGGGAAGGGGAAGGGGGGCGCACAGGCTGAAGCTTGGTGGCTTGGGCGAGGGTGGATTGGGCATCGTCCCACTTGCCTATGCGCAGGTAGAGGCGGGTCAGCTTCAGGAGCGCCACGAGACGAGGGCTCTTTCCCCTTCCGCCGGAGAAGAGCTTGATGACCTGCTTGTAGCTGAACTCCGCTGCCTCCGTGAGGGCGTCCTGCTCGTACAGCTCGGCCAGCTCGAGCCAGAAGAGCGATACTCGGTTACCTTGGCAGAAACACCATGACGTCTCAGTCCCACACACACACACACACACACACCACGCGGCGTTGTTTCCAAAGTGATTAGGGCTCACCTCTTATCTTAATGGCTTCTTTGTACTCCTTCACCGCCAGGTCCCTCTTCCCCTGCGCGACATAGCAGCGTGCCAGCTGCCTGTGGCAGAAGGCCTCGGCCTGCTTCTTGCCCTCCTCGTCTGTTACCAGAATCGAGCCCGTGGCCTCCTTGGCCAACCGCAGGCCCTCATCGGCGTTGCCAGCCAGCAGAAGGGAGTCGCTGAGGGCCAACCGCAGGAAGTGCAGCTTCTCCTCCACAGCCTCGGTGCTGCGCAGGAGGGCGTCCTCTTCGTCCTTCTCCTTGCCAGGCTGGGGCTGCGCGGGGTTCTTCCGCTGCTTGCGCTGGCGCTCGAGCGACTGCTGGAGTGATGCCCTCTCCTCCAAGTGGAGACCGAGCGCGTGACGCACCGCATCCGCAGCGGCGCTGGCCTTCAACCGCGGCTCGGGGGAGATGAGGCAATGAGAGTACGTCGCGGCCGCAAAGAGGAACCAGGCGTGCTTGTTCAGCGGATCTACACGCAGCATCTTGGCAATGCCGCGAAGTGCGACCTATCGTCATGTTGAAGGGTGTGTGAGCGATGGCTAAGGCCAGAACCGTGGAGAAGGGACGGCACCTTGAGGCCGCCGTCCCACTTGGCACTGGTGGCTTCTTTTCGTCCCTCGCCGGGCGCAGGAGAAGGGACGTTTCGGCCGAAAAGGTATAGCGCCTCCGCGATAAGCTTGTGCCGAGACACATAGCCCTGAAAAGACACCATGCACACCCACATGTAAGAAGAAACTAATCCCATGAAGTCTATATATATATATAGGCAGCGGCAGCACCCCTGCCTGCCGTACCTGCAGCTTGGGGAATGTGAGGCGTGTAGAGTTAACACAGATGGTGCGCAAAGCATCCCCACTCTGGAAATAGTCCATCACCTGCATTACAGTTAACAGGTCGCCGCGTCAACAAGAAGCGGACACCAAGACCGGTGGTGGGTTTTGGGGGGGAGAGGCTGAGCGCGCACCAGCCGGGCTAACGAGTCCCACGAGCGCTCGTCATCGGGGCAGAGATGGTAGGCCTTGCTCATCTGCCGCCTGGCCTCGTCCTTCTTGTTCTGTGCACAACCACAAGGGATGGATCATGAGACCCACGAGCGAAGGACGTGAATAGGAACGCGTAGAGACAAGAGAAAGAGAGAGAGAGAGAGAGAGAGCAGAGAGAGCAGAGAGAGCAGAGAGAGCAGAGAGAGAACCTGCGCAAGGCACAAGATGGCCTGCATGGCGTACAGCTGGGCGGAGGGCGTCTTGCTCAGCTTGTGAATCTGCTGGAGGGCCGTCTGGGCCACCGTGTAGTCTTCGATGAGCACGCCCAGGCCGCTCATCATCTGCCAGCCGCCCAGATAGCTGCCGTCCTTCTTCACGCTGCCACACAGCGATTCACCGTCGTCGTGAGGCCTTCTGAACCGCACATCGAAGAGGGATGCCGAAGGAGGAGAATACCACTGCATGACGTATTTCTTGGCCTGGGTGACGTCGCCCTGGTGGTAGGCCAGCTGGGCCAGCAGGAGCAGGGTCTCCTTCTCTGCCTTTTGCAGCGGGGACGCCGCGTCCGCCCCTGCGTTTGCCTGCAGGATCATCGCGCGGAGGGAGGCGAAGGGAAAACACGCAGAAACCCAATTAATACACAGGGAGAGGGGCAGAGAGTGCGTGGCGCTTCCCCCACCTTTTCTAGGGACGCCAGCAATTGGCGGTGCGTCTGGACGCTCTCCTCGAGCCGGCCGCCCAGGAAGAGCGCCCGGCCCAGGTCCCATACGAGGGCCGCGTCCCGCAGCTCCCTCGCTTCGGCCTTGGAAGAGCCGACGCCGGCCCGCCTAAAGTCCTGCACTGCTTCATCCCAACGGCCCAGTCGCATCAACACCCGCGCGCGGTTGATAAGCACGATGAAGGCCTTTTCCTCATCCGTGATCCCTTCGTCTGCAGCCATCGCCCAACTGAGCAGACAATTCCTTCGTCTGTGGCAGAAAGGCAGCATACCGGAGTCGCGAAGGGGAATGACGGTTAGGAAAGGCCTCTGGCCGTGCGGCCGTCCTACTGTGCTGCCCTTTATCGGTGGTAGGACAGCGAGCGCCCGTGTGAAGCAGCGCAGCGCGGCCTCGTGAAGGCCCCTTGCCTCGTCGAGCAGGCCCAGTACATTCCAACCGCCCGCCGAGTGCTTGGCCAGAGGGTGAGCCCTGCCACGCGGAAGGGGGAAGGCGTCTCGAGTTAGATAGATGAGCGTACGGTGCCTCATTCACGGCAATGACCGGCACACATCCCCCGTATATGTGTGTGTGTACAGGAACCACCACAACACACACACACCCACACACCCACATATACCTCATGTAAACATCCATGGAGATCATGGCTGTGTGCATCTCGGGTCCGCCCGTTATGTAGCCAGTGTAGCCCATACCCATCCGGCCTTCCCACTGTTACAATCTCGAGTGTTAGCCAAAGAGGGGACTCAAGTTGGCAACACACATATGGTGCGGACTACCGTGTAATCGTCCAACTCGCAGGCCTGCGTGTAGGATGACGCGGCCAGCAGCGGGCGGAAGGGGACCGACGGGTCTGCGCGCTCCAGCTCGGCGAGCAGGGCGTGGCCTGCCCACACGGACGCGTTCTCGGGGGCGAGCGACTGGGCCTTGAGGAAGGCCTGCTCGGCCAGCGGATAGTCGCCGTGCTGGAGGTAGAGCGTGCCGAGGTTCACCCACGCCCTGTCATCCTTCACGCCATCCCCCAGCGGGTCGTCAGGGACACCGGGACGCGGGATTGGGCGGGGATTTGTGGCCACTTCAGCGTACGTTGTTGTTCAGTTTGATGGCGGTGATGAAAGCGTGCTGGCTCACTTCCGGAAGCGTTCGGTGCAGCAGCACGCCCAGCGCGTTCCAGTACGCGCCGTTCTTGGGTTCGAGCACGAGGGCCTTCTTCATCCAAGACACCGCTTCTCCCAGCCTCTTTTCTGCACATCGGGCCAATCACAATCAACCGTTCACACCATACTGGCACATAGAAGCTGCGATGGGGGGGAGGGGTACGTACCGACGTCCTTGCCATCGCCCGCGGGCAGGTGGGTCTCCAGCACGAGCGACTGGAAGTAGGCATTGATGGCAAGGTCGTAGTAGAGAGACGCACAGTGGGCGTCGATCAGCACCGCCTTCTCGTAGGCCTTGGATCCCTCCGCCAGCCGTTGTAGCTTCTCATCGCGGTGTTTCATCAGGTCTCCCTCCTGCCACTCATTCTGCGGCATTACGGAAATCAGGGAGGAATGAAACAAAGAAAAGAAAAGAAGAGAAGAGAAAACAGCACACCTCAGCCGGTGCGAAGGGCAGGTGGTAGTGAAGAGTATGAACATCGCCCAGCAGCTTCCACAGACACTGCAGGTTGTCTTGAATCTTCAGGCACTCCTCAACGATCTGCTTCGCTTCACGAAGGTTGTCAGCCGCCCTGTCACCGCGCCAATGGTGAGACCTTTCGTCCTTCTACTCAACCAATGAAGTCGACTAGGAGAGGGGGGGGAGTACCGTCCGAAGAGGCCTTGCGTCACTTGCGAGGAGGCGAGGGAGATCAGCGCCTGGGCGAGTCCCTTCATCGCGGGAAGATAGGCCTCCTTGTTCTCAATTATCTCTTCGTGCCCGGAAGCGCTGGTGAGAAAGCGATCGCCGGCATGTATCGGCAGGAACAAAGTACCCTTGAACTGCAGGGTGGCTTCCTCCGTGAGCCCAAGTAGCAGCCTCGTGCAGGCAACCTGATACTGGGTGGCCACGCAGGCAGGATCGAGCTCAAGCGCACGCTCAAAGCCCTTCAATGCTGCCACGTACTTGCCTAGGGGCACACACGAGTAAGCTAAACCCCAATCATCTCAAACGGATATGTGTTACGCGCACCTGTGGCGAGATAAGACTGAGCGAGGCCCTTCCAGCACAGGTCGTCCTTGGACTCGAGGCGCAGCACATTGTGAAATGCCGGTATGGCCGCAGGATACTTGCCATTCTTCAGGTAGTGGAAGGCAAGGTTCCTCCAGGCCCACTTCACCCTACGCGAGAGAGCCTGTAGAGTCAGATGGATGGAACCCAATCTGGGTGGCAAAGAGAGGTGGAGGGGGGGGGGTAAGGGTGGATGGCCGACCTGTTGGACTTGGAGGATACCTCCTTCCACAGAGCGACCGCGGCGGTCTTCTGTCCGCCCTCCAGGTACAGGTCGCTGAGTGGTGAAGAGAGAAAGAAAGAAATGATCCGGGTTACGAGTGCGCTCATGAGGAGAAGCCGACGGGGGCGGAGGGGAGTGGAGAGGAGGGGGAGAGGGAAATGCCTGAGGGACGAGCCGGCGTCGCTGTCCAGCGCGTCGCTCAGCGAGAGGGCCTTCTGATAGCAACGCTTGGCCTTCACCAGGTCCTTCTCAATGTAGCGGTAGTAGTGGCCCAGATAAGTGAAGTTTCCCGCAAACAGCGGATCCAGCTTGGCAGACAAGAGGAACTGCGACTGAGCATACTGCTTGTTCGACCGAAACTCGCCTTAGGGTGCCAACGGAGAGTGCGCGTCAATATGAGAGAAGGGAATCCTAAAAATGTATGGAAGGAAGGCAGGACGCCAATACCGCCCATCTGCCAGTAGGCTCGGCCGAGGTGATGGTAGTACGAGGGATTACGACCGTTGGCTCCGACGGCTGCCCTGAAGAGTCTGCTCGCTTCCTCATAGTGCTCTCTGGAACCATCAGAAGTCAAATACTCTACACGAGAAAAGCACCGCGCAATCGCCTCGACACGCACCGCTGGTACTCGAGGATTCCGAGCTGTACCAGCGCCTCGTCATGCCTTGGGTTGGCTGAAAGCACCTTCTTCAGTGCCTCTTCAGCCAAGCTCGTTGCCTTGGCCTCCAAATAGGACTCGGCCAATCCCTGAAGCAGATAGAGAGGATCAGACCGAGAGGCTCACGCTCTGTTCGAAAAATCGGGTCGATGATCTATACCATCATGGCATCCACGTTGTTCTCCTCCCGGCCGAGGATAGCGAGGTACAGCTCCTGCGCCTCCTTCCTCCTCTTGGTGAGGTGGAAGGCCTTGGCTTGCACCAGTTGGAGCGATGTGGTGTGGCTACAGAAGAAAGGTGTGAAAAACGGGAACCGGTTATGGACATTGGCACGGTGACGCGTGGGACTACGCACGCATTCAGAGACGACTTCCGCTTCTGCTCACGGTCCTTGATTGCCAGGAGACCCTTGGTCACGCACTCGAGGCTCTGTTGGAAGGACTGGTTGCGCAGATGTAGCTCTGCAAGCAACACCCAGCCAGACACGTACGATGCTGTGCAAGCAGGAGAGGAACAGGCCAGGGGTCAGGAACAGCGAGGAGAGGAAAGAGGGAAAGAAAGAGCAGAGAGTTGTGTTTTCTTCTTCTTACGATGGCTCTTCAAACCCGACTCGATCAGGGCGGTGAGCTCATCGACCGGTCGCCCCTCGTGCTCCTTGGCCTGGTCGAACATACGCATTCACAGCACCAAGTTTAGATAGCTTCTTCAGCCGACGATCGATGAAACGAGGGGAGAAGAAGATCGACCTTGACGAAGCGGGCGTGATCCGAGGCCGGGGGTAGAGGACCCAGCAAGAATGACCCTAGCAGCACCCAACTGAGGGGTCGGTGGGGGAACGACCGTACGAGCTTCTTCAGCAAACGCTGCTGATCATCCCTAGTGATCCCTGTGGGAGTGGACAAAGCATGGGAGACAAAGGAGGATGCATGATGAGTGGAACGCAGAGTCTGCGGAAGCACGAAAAAATGGTAATAATACAGAGGGCGGGAGGCCAGCCATTTACGAACCCGACTCATCTTCTTCCGCAATCTCGAGCAGGATTTCGAATGGCAAGGGCGAGGTGGGCTGCTCCTGCACTTCGTGCTTGCAGTGACGGACAATCTCTTGTCGCAACTGCGAAGCATTCACTAAGTGATGGAAGGCAAAAAAAAA
>CDFF01069596.1:0-23025 GCA_000826265.1 Acanthamoeba culbertsoni
CTCTCTGCCATGGTGACTCTAGGGTTTGATAACTACGTCGAACCACTCAAGCTCTACCTCCACAAATACCGAGAGGTTCCATGCTCCTTTCCTTCGTCGTTGTTGGCGAAAACTTAACGTGCTAATCAACAACTACAATTCTTAGAGCACTCCCACCAAGCGACAGCCAAAGAGAGAAGGGCACGGATCACCCGGATCGCCTTCTTCGTTGCCTCTTCAGTACCAGCCAGCGTTGTATATGAATCAGGTTAGATCCTGTTGGGCACCAATGAGATGAACGACTCTAGTTTCTTATCTGTTGGTGATAGTACCCAATGTTAGGTCAAGTGCCGCATTACTCCACAGACGGAGCGATCCAAGCTGGCGTGGCTGGTGCCGACGCTGGTGGTATTGAGGATGACAACAGAAGCTAAAGTGAACCCTTGACCCCCCCCCAATCTTTCCTTCCACTCTGTCTTTTTGTTCATACCCCACTTCCGCCCTTCCAGAAAGCTGTACCTACTTACACGCGCCAATAAAGGCGTTGTTTCCTGGCGTGAGCGACTTGACCAATGGCAGTGCAGCTTGTCCTGTCCTCGTTTTTCCACTGGCACCAGGAATAAAATAAACAGTGCGGGCAAGAAAGAAGAAAGAGCAAGAGAACGATCAAAAGGGGGGGACCGCCATGGCGCAGGTCGTAGCGCTTCTTGCGCTTGCGTGCGCCTTTCTATACTTGCCACATGCTGTTGTTGCGAACAACACAACCACCACGGGCCAAGTGACAACGTCCATCGTCTGGTCAGGGGGCAACAAATCTTGTAACTTCTGTCCGTATGGCTTCGCAGTGGATAACTATGCATGCAGCAATACCGCTCAATGGGGTGACAGCATAAGAAACTTCAGCAACCCTATTCCACAAGGAAACAAAATTAAGTACATTGAAGTCTTGTTTGTTGGCCTCTTCAACTGTCAACCCTTTCAGCCCCGTACGTACTCATCTGCCTACATCTTCCACAAATTTGCTTTTAAATCTTACTGTGTGCAAGGGCTACTCTATATTTTTACCCACTTAAAGAGTTCTGAGAGATCTTAAGACACACTTTGTTTGTTGTCGTTGCAGGAGTGGAAGTCGACCTCAACCTTCAGAAGGACCAGTTGCTTTACACGACTTCACTGCCCACACAGCCGTTAGGCTGCACTTGCCCAGGTTGTGTAGTAACGGCGAACTACACCGTGGACTCTGACTTTCCCCGTTACAACTACGGCGTCAACGGCACCAATCAGCTTCAAATCTTCGTCGGCGGAAATAGCATCTGTCTGCACGCCATCAACCTGACATTTCACTACCTACCCAACGATAGACATAGCGAGACATTCTGGGACGAAGTCATGTCCGAGATCGGATGGGTCATCGCCGGGGCAGGTAACAATCGTCCTTCACTCTGGCCTCGCCAATAGTGACTTTCTCTTTCCTTGTTGATTGCAGTGCTCGTAATTGCGACATTGGGAGCCATAATTGTCGTAATTTATCTCCGAATACGATCCAAATATAGAGAAAATGCATACCAGCGCCTCGAGGAAGGAGAGGGGGGAGCCGTTGCCGACGCCGGGTTCTCAGAAAAGTTCGAGCAAGTGGCACTGCGTGAAATCAAGATCGGCCCTCGGATCGGCAAGGGCTCCTTTGCCGAGGTGTTCAAAGCGCGGTGGCGAGGCACTCTCGTGGCAATTAAGAAGCTTCCGGCGCATTCGCTGACGCCTGAGTTTTTCGAGGACTTCGAGCGGGAGGCGGATCTCATGAAGAAGCTGCGCCACCCCAACGTTCTCCTCTATCTCGGCAAGTGACCCGCGCTCACCCAAGTCTAAGGACCGCTCCATCTAACGCTATTCCACACAGGCGCGTGTAGGATACCGCCAGACATATGCATCCTTACGGAATACATGGGACGGGGAAGCGTCTATCGGATCCTGCATGACGAGAATGTCACTCTTACTTGGGACGTGCGACGCAAGTTTGCGGCTGACGCCGCGCGAGGAATGAATTATCTTCATTCTTCCGATCCCATCCTCATCCATCGCGACCTGAAGAGCCACAACTTGTTAGTACGTTGCAGTGTTCCTCTATAATTTGTCTACAAAGGGAATCGCGCCAACTGGTTTCGGTCTTTGCTGCGCATGTGTGCAGGTTGACGAAAACTGGAAAGTCAAAGTGTGCGACTTCGGCTTGTCGCGTATCGTTGAGCAAACGTTGTCAGCTACAATGACGGCTTGCGGGGTACCGAGAAGGCTCGATAAGCACTGCTTCTTCCAAGAATCTAATCCGCACTTGTTGTTGTTGTTGTTGTCCATTAGACGCCTTGCTGGACGGCTCCTGAGGTGCTTAGGAATGCACGATACACGGAAAAGGCGGATATTTACAGTTTCGGCATCGTTTTGTGGGAGATTGCGACAAGAGAAGACCCGTTCAAGGGAATGGCCCCTTTCCAGGCATGTACTTCCCATGTTTCGTTCCGAAAGAGGACCGATATGCTTAACAGAACCATATTGCATCTGCAGGTTGTCTTTGCTGTGGGAACACAGAAGCTTCGCCCGCCAATGCCGCGCTGCCCTACGGAGTGGGCCAGACTCATAACCGACTGCTGGGCCGAGGATCCCAATACCCGACCAACATTCTCTGTAATCCTCCGCCGCCTGGAGAAGATGGACGTCACCATGCCAGAGAAATCAGCGTCTTCATCGTCGTCATCTGTTCTTCCTCACCCATCTGGTGCTATTGTCGCACACGTTACTCCGGCTGCATCACCAACAACTTCTCGACACTCCTCTAGCGGCAAGGTTGAGGCCGACTCACCCTCGCTACCTTCAGGAACTTCTCCGGAAGAGGGGAAACTCCCATTGCCTGATAAGCACTCTTCGATAAACTATTGAATAATCTTGACGTGCCCACGCTGGTGGTACTCTTGACGTGCAGCGTGCTTCTTTGAGGTCATGGAGCTGGCCCAGGTACAGCAATTTTGTGTGGTGTAAATAAAGTCCCGCATTTCATCATAATTTTCTTTTTACTCACCACCCTGCGGTAACACAATTTCGCTGAGAAGGGTAAGCATGAAAAACGCGAAAAATCTCACGCTAAGTCCAATCACAGTGGTGCCAATTTTTTGGCCTTATCTTCTCTTTTCTAGGTTCAGTTATTCAGCCAAAGAAGAAGGGAAGGCGACCGAAGGACGAAAGGCCAAACAGAGTTTACACTCAACAATCTTTTTTAAGAAGAAGTTCTCGTCTGCGCAGCTCTCTTTTCTCATCATGGCATCGAAGAAGCCCAAGATAACAATCAAGCCATTTCGCCATCAGGTCCAGATGGACCCGAACTACGCCGAGAACACGTAAGAGACCCACAGGGCATACTTGTCACAACAATGTTTGCACTGATCACTTCGGTTGTTGTGATTTTTAGGTGGAAACTTTTGAAGGGTGCCATTCATGAGATTCACAAACAGAACGCTAGCGGCCTGAGTTTCGAAGAGCTCTACAGGTAGGTCCTCATCCTTTGCTTTAGCTCTTTCGGCAATTTCTCATTAGCTTCGCCAGAAACGCCTACAACATGGTTCTGCACAAGTATGGCGACCGCCTTTATAAAGGATTGCAACAGGTAGTGGACGAGCACCTTAAGGAAGTGGCTGAGGTTGTCGCAGAATCCAACGATGAAACCTTCATGGATGCGCTCAACAAAGCATGGAACGACCACAAAATTTCCATGCTCATGATTCGCGACATTCTCATGTACATGGTACTGGTGACCCCCCCCCCAAAAAAAAATCGGTGCGACTATATGCTTATTAGTTTCCTCACCTTAGGACCGAGTTTATGTGATGCACCACAACGTACACACGGTCTATGATTTGGGTCTCATACTATTCAGGTGCGTGCATTCGATGTTTACTTGTGTTTGCAACTTCTGACGCTTTGGCACAAACAGAGACAACATCGCCCGTTCGGCAAGGATCAAGGACCGATTGTTGAAGACCATCCTCTCCTGGATTCAAAGAGAAAGAACAGGCGAAGTGATAAATCGCGGCCTGCTCAAGAACATCACTCACATGCTTGTCGACCTCGGTGTCAACAGCCGAACCGTCTACGAAGATGACTTTGAGAGGCATTTCTTGGAGACTTCAGCCACCTTCTATCGTGTTGAGTCGCAGGAGTTCATCTCTTCCAACAGTGCTTCTGACTACATGAGAAAGGTGAGTTGTGCTCCCCCCCCACCAAACAAATCTGCATCAAGATTTTTTGCACGGGGCTTGACACTAAATCTTAACTCCTCCCTTTTCCAAAAGGTTTCTGCCCGTATTCAAGAAGAAATGGAGCGAGTAGCGCACTACCTCGATGCCGGCACCGAGCCAAAGATCAAGGAAGTGGTGGAGCGGGAGCTCATCGCCTCACACATGAAGACCCTTATCGAGGTATTCACCTGATCTAGGATAGCTCGGTTCTTTTGCTGTTAAGAGCTGTGGTTAACGTGTTGCGGCTGTTTTGCGCTCAATCTAGATGGAGGGTTCTGGTTGTATATCTATGTTGAAGGACGACAAAATGGAGGATCTCTCTCGCATGTACAACTTGTTCTCACGCGTTAGCAACGGTCTCGCCTATATGAGAGAGAAAATCAGCAATTTCGTGCGAGATACCGGCAAGGCGCTCGTCACCGACGAAGAGAAAAACAAGAACCCTCAACTTTATGTGCAAGCGCTTCTGGACCTTAAGGACAAATATGACCGCCTCCTTACCGGTATGCGTTTCATTTTTATTTTTTTTTCCACTCATGTTTCATTGTTTAACATGTATTTTCCTTTAGGCGCGTTTGCCAACGACAAGAATTTCCAGCATGCGATCAATCAGTCCTTCGAGCACTTCATTAACTCGAACAATAAGTCTCCCGAGTTCATTTCCCTGTTCATCGATGAGCAGCTGCGCAAGGGCCTTAAGGGTGTGGGCGAAGAGGAGGTGGAGACCATCCTCAACAAGGTCATGATGCTTTTCCGCTTCATTCAGGAGAAGGACGTCTTTGAGAAGTACTACAAGCAGCATCTTGCGAAGCGTCTTCTCCTGGGTCGATCTGTGTCGGACGACGCCGAGCGCAACATGATCGCCAAGCTAAAGACCGAGTGTGGTTACCAGTTCACCTCCAAGCTCGAGGGCATGTTCACCGACATGAAGCTCTCCGCCGACACTATGGAGTCTTTCAAGGCCTATCTCCAAAAGGCCGACGGCGACATTCTCCACGGCGTTGACCTCAGCGTGCACGTTCTCACCACCGGCTTCTGGCCTACGCAGGCTGCCGCTAAGTGTAACCTTCCGCCTGAGGTATGTCCTCCTTGTTGGCGATCGCTCGTCAATGCTTCCGGGATAGTGCACTTGCATGCAAGGCAATTATCTAGGCATGTGCTGATAATTGCCCACTGCATTAACATCAGATCCTTCACTGCTGCGAAGTGTTCAAGAAGTTCTACCTCTCCAATCACAATGGCCGTCGTCTTACCTGGCAAACCAACATGGGCACTGCGGATTTGAAGGCCTTCTTCGGTTCTCGCAAGCACGAGCTCAACGTGTCTACATATCAGATGGTCATTCTGCTTCTGTTCAACACCTCTTCTCAGATCACCTTCAAGGAGCTCAAGGAGAGTTCAGGTAAGCGTCTGACAAGAAGGGAATTGCACATTGTGGCACAAGGGCTAAGGGGAACAATTGTTTCGCCAGGCATTCCCGTTCCTGAATTGAAGAGGAACCTGATGGCCCTCTGCATGGCCAAGTACAAGGTTCTCTCGAAGGAGCCCAAGACCAAGCAAGTAGCGGACGATGACACCTTTGCTTTCAACTCCGCCTTCAAGTCGAAGCTTTACCGTGTGCGAATTTTGCCTCTGGCGCGTGGTGAGTCCAAGGAAGAGAGAGACGCTACAAGGGAGAAGGTCGACGAGGAGAGGAAACACCAGATAGAGGCAGCCATCGTGAGAGTTATGAAGGCCAGGAAGACCATGGAGCACTCTTCCCTCATTGCTGAGGTTACGCAGCAGCTATCGGCCAGGTTCACTTTACCGCCTTTCTTCGGCGTTCAGACGAACTTATTTGCTGACGCGCGTTCTCCTGTCCAGATTCATGCCCAATCCAATGGTGGTGAAGAAGCGTATCGAGTCACTGATAGAGCGCGAGTATTTAGAACGGTCTAAGACAGACAGGAAGGTTTACCACTATCTGGCCTAAGGGAACGATCCTCTCGCCTTCTGTACATCTTGTGGGCTGCCCGCCATCCTCGTGGTTGTGCGCCGCTTGGTCTTGGTCCGTGTTATTTATTCTGCTACGCCCAATAAACGGCTCCTCGCATTTCCAGACTGTATTCTTCCGTCAGCTATCTGAATTATCTGTTAGCAAACCAATCTTCAATTTTCTGGATAATTTCCACTCCCGAGAGCGTAAGACCCTGCGGGTGCGCCCTACTTAAACCAACAGAAATAAAGGGAAATTGGATTTCTTACTGAGACATTCCTTGCATTTCTGCATTCCGACCGTGTGGCAGGGCGTGAGTGGTTATCGCAATATGTCCTAGAATGTGATGCAGAAGCACAGCCTCAAGGCAATATTATCATTTATGTTGATAGTGTGTTAATGGTCAAGGTTATAGATCTCAAGATGTATTGTTATTAGTGAAACAAAGGCAGTGCTTCTAACATATGTTCAGAAGAATATCAATGGCATTGCAACTGCAATGCACTTTTTCTTGACATCTTTGCAGCTTTGTTGCTTGGCCTCACTACTTATTTGCCAAGTCCCAAAAGGGCAAAAAGAGGCTTAAAGCCACCACCAACAACAAAGACAATGGCAATAGCTTACCAGGAATGTTTACGTTAAGATGATGCTGATGCTCTTTTGTATAGTGAATGATCTCACTATCTCTCAATTCATAGCAAAATAGTTGACCTTGTTGCCATTACTAGCATCATCATAAGAATCATTTAATCACACTGCCAACCACAGCTTCCAATGTTATCACCAATGTCATGTTTGCACTGCTCCATTGTTGGATGCCTAAGGCACATCAAGATATGTGAAACCTTGCATCAACATATCCACAGCATGCCACCACCTTCCTGCTTTCACCACAGCCAGCTTACATTCATTGTCATCACCTCTGCCACCGCCCACCACACAGCCACACCCAAGCAAGCACCACCATCATCATCACTAGCAGCAGCAGCAGCAACTATGATGTATGAACAGTGGCTCTGCCAAGTAAAACTGGCAATGCAGCCACTACCAGCCAACCAGCTTACAGCAAAGCGACAAGCAGCCCTGCTCAGCCACCAAATAGCCAGCCTCCACCCACAGCTCAATGCCCTTGAACTTGCATCTACGTCAGCCAGTGGCAAGGAAGAGGAGCGCCTCCATCTCAAGCTCATTGCTCTTCGCAGTGCCACGCACTTCGTCTGCTCTGATTTCGTAGAAATAATCGCCCAGCCGGATGCCACACATATTTTGATGCAACGCGGCGGTTCCACGGTGCTCGATTTTTTTTTTATTTTCTGACCAGACTGCCCCCTTAAGGCCATCAATCTTTCTTTCTATGCGCCTGGGCGTCTACCATGTTGAGCGTTGCACTAGCAGCGCCAAATTGGCCCTTGTAGTCGTTGAATAGCTGCTCGAGCTCCGCCATATAGCGAGCGTGCACAGCAGCAACCTCCTGTAAAAATATCGGAGATAACTGCCTAAGTCGAGTGCACGCAGTGTTTTGCTCAGCAGGGAAGCCATGAGATAAACCTCATTGGAGGGCGAGGGGTTTTTGTCGACATGGATTGGTTTTCCCACAACCACTGTTATAGGCTTTTTGTTCGGCATGGGAGTCCACCATCGACCGTAGAAGATAGGCATCACAACTCGGAACTGTCGAAAAGACGGGGAATGAGGGGGTCGTTATGCCTTTTCACGGGGTAGGGAAGGGGTGGCGATGAGGATACCTTCCTCGAGGTCCAGCGGTTGATCGCCTTGGCAGCCTCCAGTTGGTTGTAGGTATCGTTTCCTCCAAACGAGTACACGGGCACCAGGCTCGCGCCACTGTCAGTTCAAACGGGTGAGCAGAGCCGGAGAGCGTCCTCAAGAAGGTAGGCAGCACTTTTGGATGGCTAGGCGCACGAATCCCATGCGATTCCTCAGAACGACGGTGTGGTCGCCGGGCTTGGCGAGGATCATCTCTTGCTCGCCTCCCGGCAGGACGATAAGGCTGTAGCCTTGGCGGTCACACATGTGCACCGTCAGGTGACGACACAGCGGCGCACGGTGTTTACGGAAGAGATGGGAAGAATTGATAGCCGGCCATCACTTGGGTTGATACCTTTGTCCAGGGCCTTCTGGGCCACGGGGGCCGACGCATCAATGTAACCAAGCCAGAGATAGATCTCCCTGAGACACGGAAAAAACCTGGTGGTGGGCAACACTGTCGCAGGGGAAGGTGGCCACGTCTTTGAGCCATTATTATTGAGCCTACCTCCAAAAAGGAACCCAAAAGTTGGATGAGGCAGCGAGGCCGCGTCGCTCGACGCCAGGGAAGAGCGTATCCCATTCGCAGCCCTGCAGGTTGAGGCGAGCTCAGGTGATAAGCCACCGATTGCAAGTACCTCTAACATAGGCTGTTAGAGTGGACCTGAGTCATCATAGACACGGTCACGAAGGTGGGGATGATCCCATGCGGATGCACGCCGAAGATGTACTGCCGCTTGCTGTCTAGAGGAATAGTCCTTGCGAGCCGGATGGGAAAGTACTCGGCAGTGTACTTGTAGAGCGCCGATCGGCGCAGAGCATCCCTGTGGGCTCGCCTACGTGAATTCACCTAGGCTGGTGGTGGATGATGGGAGGGTGGACGTACCACACCTTGCCCTCACCGTTGAGAGGATACGGCTTACCGAAGGACCAGGGCACATACCAGACCAGAAAGGCCGCCAAGCATACCAAGAAGATCCAGTTGCCGCTGTACAGTGCTGTACAGGGGTAAAAAGGCAACTACAGTTGTCAGCAAACGCATAACTTCCGCTGAATAGACAGCGAAGATTTAGCGAAAGGTTTGGCTTGTCGATTTAGTGATGCGCCTGTACCTCCGATTGCGTAGAAAAAGAGTATGGAAGGGAGGAAAACAAAGACCAGCGCGACCACGTAGTTGAAAGCTGCCGCCGAGAACGCCTTGACTTCGTGCAGGAGTGATGATTGGCTGTACGGAGCAGACAACACTAAGGGCGACGCGGAAGACATGACGGATAAGTACTTGGTGGCCGTCGTTCTTTTTCTCACAGCTGGATCTTCCGGACTCTTTCACAGGCGTTTTTCTTTATTTCTTTCCTATACACTTAATAAATAGAAATAGATTGTCCACGTCACACCCGGAGTGTTCGTAGTGCTTGGAACATGGGACCTGCGTGTTGGTCCTCACTCCCCTCTTCCTCATCCTCTTCTGCAATACAAAGCCCGGGTTCTTCTTCGTTTCGTTCATCACTGCCAGCAGGCTGATCGTCGGTACTTGGTGTGGCCCTCTCACACGCCTTCCGCGAGGTCGACTTGGCGCATAGCGAGATGAGAAGTTCTGCCGTCTGGTAGTCGGCATCACTCCGCTTGGCCTCCTGTGGAAAGGACCTTGTTAGGAGAATGCAAGGAGAGCATTGTGAGGAGTGGCTAAGGGGGCTGCACCTCTGCATTTTGGCTCGCTTCACCCATGGGGTCCGCCGCCCGCTTCACCGCAGTCGCCATCGTTCCGCCGGTGCTGGAGTGCAAGGCCCCTACGGTTGCCACCATGTTTGGCTTCTCGTCCATCCCCTCCACCTTAATGGTCGGCTGGCGCGCGGGCCGCAGAACCGCCTGGCGTGCTCCAGGCACGGTACCCGGATACAGAGGATGTGAGGCCGCCATAAGCCGTCCTCGGCTCTTTGGCAGCTCCTGCCCCTGCGTCGTGCCGCGGGCACCCTCGGTGCTGCGGCTCATACTGGTGGCCCCCAGGTGGCTGCGCCCTCCCCGCCCGCGAACTCCCCGCGCGCGCCCAGACCGGATCGGACTGGACTTTCCCGCGTCTGCCGGATCGGCCGGCTTGGGCTCTTCTTTAGGTACGACAATGACGTCGACGTTGATGTAGTCCAGCTTCTTTTCGCCCTCGTCCAGTGCCTCGATCTCAGGGAACGGCGCGCCGTAGTAGTAACGGTTGGCCTCGGTTCCGACCAGGCCCACCGGAGGGAGCGATGAGTCCAACGAGGATGAAGACGTAGAGAAGAGGGACGAGGACGAGCTGGAGGACGCGCTGCTGGAAATCACCGTAGACGAGTAGCTGGTGGGCGACACAAACTGAGGAGAGAAGGGAGAGAAGGGCCCACTGGACGCGCCCGAGAAAGGGCGGCTATTTATCGCGTCAGAGTAGGACGAGCAGAACGGCGAATCGAAGGATGAAGGCGAAGGGGGCAAGAGCGAGTTCAACGAGGCTAGCGCGTTGGTGAGCGCGAGCACCGAGGACGAAGGGCCGGCGGAAAGACCGGCGCCGGCAGCAGCAGCTGTGGCAGAGGAAGGCAAAGGGGCGCTCCTGTCGGCTGCACTCGACCCCAACGGCGAGTGCGCAGGTGCGGTGCGAGAAAGCGGCCTCCGTTTCTCGGTGCTCACGGATCCTGCGCACGTTGCGTACAAACACGGCGCCAGGGTGAGGCGAAGAAGGGAGGGAAAAAAGGAGAAGCGAAGGGCTTGAGAAGCAAGCCCGATATGTTACCTTCATCCAGCACATCCTTTTCAGCTTTGCGCTTCAGGGTGGGGATGGACGGTGCGGACAATGACAGGTGCTGTGTGGCAGCTGAAGCGGCAGCGCCTGCAATGACAGGTCAGTCGTTGGCCCCAGCTGTGCAGCGGGTTTGAGATGAACCGCTTACCGGACGCCGGGAAAGGGAGGATGGGGGGCAGAGGCAGGATAGGCGAAAAGCTGGGAGCCGCACTCGCGATCCCGGCTGGCTGGATTGGCTGGTACTTGCTGCCTGTTGGGACCCAAGGACAAACGCGGTGAGCGCGTGGACGCCGTGTTCACACAGGCGAGAGAAAGGTAGGAGGCGCGCGTACTGGTGGAAGACGCGCCGCCGGCGGGTTTGGGTTGGATGAAGGAGGCCGAGGGGGAGAAGCCCGGGAGCAACGTAGGCGGGTAAAGGAGCGGGCTCAGGCTCGAGAGAGACGCCAGCGTCTGCGGCGTCAGCGGGGTCGCGGGCTGGAGGGTCGAGACGTAGAGCGGCGGGGGCACCGCGGAGACGCTTGGCTGGACCCCGGAAAGTAGCGGTGCGAATGGGGAGGGCAGTGGGGACGCGAACGACGGCGCACGAGTGGCGGAGGAGGGCGACACGGCGGTGGCTGAGGAAGTGGAGGGGAAGGACGAGGGAAAAGAGGGAGAGGGAGAGGGCAGAGGACGTTTAAGGCTGCGACGACCTGCCATCGACCGCTCGCGCTGCATGGGATCGACAGGCGGAGCAGCGGCATCGGGCTTCTCGACCTTGATTCCTACCCCTGGGGAGAGTTGAGACTGAGGCGGGCCCATCTCTGCGTCCTCCTCCTTGGGTTCCTGCTTGACCTTGGTGAGGTCAACCTTGCTAGGAACAGCACCTGCACGCTGCTGGCCCTTGTGCTGCCTCGCAGGCGCCTTGATGGTGCTGTCCTTGGGCCTCTCGGCAGAGTCCTGTACATCGGAGGGAGTAGGCGGGTGTGGCAAGGAGGAAGAAGGGAAAGAGAGAGACACTGGAGCGCCATCGACGCCCGTGTCCCTGAGGAGAACAACGTGCTTGGAATATCCAAAGTGGGGAGAAGTAGAGAATATGAACGAGTAGAGGAAGCTTCTTAGTATCTCCTCTCTCGTTGCGCTGTGGCGGAATTACAAGAAAAGGTAAGGCGGTTGGTCGAAAAAAAAAATTCGAAAAGGGTTTGCCGCACAGTGCACAGTGTACAGTTTGGGAAAGAGGCGCGACACGTACGTGCGCAGCTGGAGGGTGGCGGAGAGGGCCGCCAGCTGGTCTGGGCCGAACCTGGGTCCTCGGCACCACTCCACGACCTTGCGATAGCTGGTGAAAGACGATGAGAGTGACGAAAAGAAGGACCTGTGTGAGAACCATGTGTACATTGTGGCCAGTTCCCTTCGTTTGTCTGCACTCGTCGTGCAAAGGGGAGAGGGCTGGAGGTGGTACAGACGCTGAGCGACCTCGGAGTCGCTCAGGCGGTCAAACAGAGGCTTTAGAAATGCAAACGGTAAGAGGACGGCCTCCAACAGCTTGCTCGTCCTGCCCAATAAACAGGAGCGGCGGAAAAATGAGTAGGGCACACTCATGCGGAGGATAATGGCCAGGGGCAAAGGCTTTACCCTTCCTTCGGGGGAACCTTCAGGTTGATGCCCAGGAGACGGCAAAAGGCTAACTTGGCAGTTACGTCGGAGTCACGAAGCCATTGCTGGCCTGCTTGCTGATAGAACACCAGGCCCTAGAATCAGAACGTTAATACACGGAGCACCATACCTAGGAGGCCAAACGAAATGCTGTTTGTTTGTGTACGTGGCTGTAGGCAAGAGCAGAAGAGGCAGGTACAGAATCAATTAGCATCTTGAGTTGCGAATCGCAATCCGATTCGCCCGATGCTACTGTGCCCATAACTTTGAAAGGATTAGGCGCACCCTCTTAGAATGTGGCCACTACGAACCAGCCGGCACCTTTACCTTCAATTTGATGAAATTCTGCGAAAAGAGTTGAAATAACCGCAGACAGGGAACAGTTCACTTCACGCACACGAGAAAACCGACCACGGTGCACAAAACGCACGAAGATCGAAGAAGATGAGCGAACAAAAAACACTGATGGTTCCTGTTCTAGTGACCTCCCTCCCGGAAGACACGCCAATGGGACGCTAGAATGACCAAGCGAAGACGAATTCCAACCGTAATTCTAGGAAAGACGTGAAAATATTAGCCGACTTTTGTCTCCCTGGAAAAACCCCGACCGCCAAAAATCTTCTTTTCCTGAAGGCATTTTCTTTAACGCCTTCAAGAAACACCAAAAAACAAATTTCTTAAGGCATTTTCTCCTTGGCAACAACGATCAGCAAAGCGAGGTTGGAAATTTGGTGAAGTTGCGGCAGAAGACTTGCAGCAAAAGCAGGTCCGCTCATCAGCCAGGGTAGCCACTTTGCACAACCGTACTGATAGAAGAGGATAGAATTGCCCTTTGCCATGCTTGTAAGAAGAGCACGTCACGAAACGGACTGCATGAGGCGTGGGACTCGGGGAAAAGCACCTGTTAAAGATTCAAAAAGTAACAACGAAGGGAAAGAAAAGGAACACAACTCGGGGCGTTCTCAAAAAGACCCTGCAGCAAGGCCACAGCAAGCAAGTAAGAAAGAACTAGAGACAGGGGGGATGGCAGGAGAAAAAGAACAACAGGAAGAGGGGCTCTTGCCAAGCAGAGAACACACAAGGAACGAGGAAGAGCTCACAGAGCAGTGGACATGTAGCATGTGCACCCTCGTTAACAACGTTCTCGACCTCAACTGCGTAGCGTGTGGAACTATGCGAGAGACCAAAGAGGAGCCGCTTGTTGATACCGTACTACCGGAAGAATGTGGTTATACTGCCGGCCTCAAGCGTCGAACAAGCGATGGTGTGAGTCTGTCTCTGCAACTCGAAGAGACGATTGCAAAGAACGAGCACCTGTTGGCCCTGTTGGTCCAGTTGAAGGAGGAGGTAAAGCGAACGAAAGAGGAAAATGCCAAATACTCATCCTATGAGGGACTCGTGCATGCTGAGCCTTCCGATGATGAGCTCGCTGCCGTGGAGGCTCAGTTACAAGAGAAGTTGGGCTTGGTGAGGCGAGTCCAGCAAGAACGACTCCAAGGCAGGCTCAAAGCACTAGAACGAGAGAAACGAGAGGCTGCAACAGAGAGCCTATGCATCATCTGCACAGACACTCCAAGGTTCGTGTCGCTGCTTAGACAAGACAAAGGAACGAGAAAATAACCCGCATTCTAGGTCGGTAACGTTTGCTCCGTGTGGCCACTTCATAACATGTGTGGAGTGCAGCGGCACAGCCGAGAACTGTCCTCTGTGCCGAAAGTGGATCTCCTACCGTATCAAAACCTACAAGTGCTAAACAGCTGTACAGAAGCTTTTGAGTGTAAATAAACGGACATAAATTTCTTTCTTTAAATTTCTTGCGTCGTTTCCTAAAGCAGTTTCTGTGGTCGCGCCATCAACATTTTAATCGAATGGCTACCGTATGTGTTTTGAGCGGTGCTGCTCTGGGCCTTAGCACCACCCTCTACGCTAACGCAATTCGCAAGACCTACCTTTTGCGAGGTACCTGGCATTCACTCCTGTCCTTAATGCTCCGTCGCTCAATGTACATTTAATTAGCCCCTTGGCGGCACCTTGGTGGCCTCGTAGGGGGCGGTATTGCGGGCTACGCTTACCACAAGTTTGAACAAGTAAGTTGAACAAACATCAAAGGCTCCTCTCTATCTCTAACCCCTCCCGCTTAGCGCCAGGACGCTCGCCTGGCCGAAATCAGCAAGAAATACAGAGAAAAATATGGCGCTCTCGACAACCCCTTGCTCGTTCAGAGCCCCTTCTTGGTATTTATCGAACTCAGCACTCCCATCTCCTCTTTCCATTGGCCCTTACACTCCCACCTCAGAGGTCGCCGGAGCAGAAGGAGAGCAGCACAGACTAAACTCTATTCCTGTCGTTCAGCATGATGTATACATTCTTTTGCTCGCCTTGTTGCCCTAATTGTCCCTCTTTTTTGCTGTGTCTTGTTTGGTCGGAAGGTCCTAGTGCGGCCACTTAGTGGGAACGTAGCGGTTATGCGGCCGATTTGTGGCCAGCAGGAGGAAAGACAACAAACCCAAAGGGAACATTCCCCCCTCCGGAGGAAAATTAAGAAAAGTATAAAAAAAAACAATTAACCCCAAAGCAAAGTAGCCAGTGTTCCTGAAGAAAGAAGAAGCATGTGGTTCGAGGCGGCAGTAGTTCTGGTTTCTCTATTTATCATCCGTATTGTGCATAGGCTCGTGGTGGTCAAAGACCTCAAGGGCCAGGTCGCGCTGGTCACCGGCGGAGGATCTGGCATTGGCCGAAAGGTAGTCTTTCCTCCTTCACACGCATGGGTGAAAAGCAAGAAAACTAAACCAATCCCAACAGATGAGCCTCATGCTGGCCGAGAAGGGCTGCAAGTTGGTCATTTGGGATATAAACACAGACGCCGCGGAAAACGTTGGTGAGTGGCAGCGTGCAATACACTGAACATCTCAACGTTGAGTGACTCACCTTGACCCTCAGCCCAAGAAATCAAGAAAGCCGGTGGCGAGGCATGGGCTTACTACTGCAATGTCTCCGACAGCGAAAACGTGCGCCAGGTAGCCGCGAAGGTCCAATCCGAGGTGGGGAAAGTGGACATCCTCATCAACAATGCCGGCATCGTCTCTGGTAAGTTCATCACCGAGCTCAGCGACGAGCATATTTCTCGTACAATGGGCGTCAACGTGCTTGCCCACTTCTGGACCATCAAGGCCTTCCTTCCGGCCATGATCTCCTCCAAGCGGGGCCATATCGTCACTATCGGTACTCCATGCCACCTCGCCACCGCTGCCGGAGCGCTCTTTTCATGGTTTTTAATTCGTAGCATCCGCTGCGGCCATCTCGGCTTCGACCAAGATGTGCGACTATGTGGCCTCCAAGTTTGCCGTGTATGGTCTCAACGAAAGCCTGCGTCTCGATCTCGCCCGTCGAGGTAGCAAGGGCGTACACACCACTGTATGATGTCCCTCACCGCCACGCACTCGGCATCTCATTCAGAAATTGGTAGTTGCTCACCGTCTCTCCTTTCCCTTCGTGCCGCGCGTGCAGGCGGTGTGTCCGTACTACATCAACACCGGCATGTTCGACGGGGTCAAGACCAACTTTTGGCTCCCCATCCTCGACGAGGACTACGTCGCTTCTCGAGTCGTGGACGCCATCCAACACAACGACGAGGTACGGTCCCCAAGCGCTTTGTCTATGGAGCGTTTCGCTGAACGTAAGGTGAACAGCACCTGGTGCTACCGTGGCTGGTGAATCTGGTCTACATCCTGCGCCTGCTGCCGGTTCCCGTCATGGACATCATTACCGGCGCGCTGGGAGTCACCAAGGTAAGGGACTCACCCACCCTTTCTCGAGAGATGGGGCCTGACCTTCTACGCTTCCCCTACCAGACGATGGATGAGTTCCGGGGACGAGGCTGGGAGGCCACCAATCCCGAGCAGAAGAAGTCGCAATGAACCCGCCCTGTATAATCACGTCTTTTATCTCCTCTTTTATTAAACGTTGCGGCTTCATTTTGGCTGAGGACACTTGGCCTGTAGCTTGGCCACCCGCGCTGCCAGCTTCTCCACATCGGCCGGCTGAGCCACGCCATCCGGGACAGCAGTGCGCAGGGCAAGCTCGCGCTGGGCGTGGGCGAGGGCGTTGGGCAGCTCCTTGATCTGCTCGAACAACTGCGACAGGTGCAGATGGGTGGACGGCAGCGGGGCGCCTGTCTTGCACTCCTCGCGGCGCTGCGAGTCCAGCAGCACCGCGCGCGCCTTGTAGTATTCCTTGTTGTGCGCAAAGATGAGGCCCTGCATGAACAGCGCCACGGGATTGTCCTGTGTGCACGCGTCCCGCATGAGAAGCAAGTGGAGAGAAAGGGGAGAAAGGGGAAGGGGAAGGGGGGCGCACAGGCTGAAGCTTGGTGGCTTGGGCGAGGGTGGATTGGGCATCGTCCCACTTGCCTATGCGCAGGTAGAGGCGGGTCAGCTTCAGGAGCGCCACGAGACGAGGGCTCTTTCCCCTTCCGCCGGAGAAGAGCTTGATGACCTGCTTGTAGCTGAACTCCGCTGCCTCCGTGAGGGCGTCCTGCTCGTACAGCTCGGCCAGCTCGAGCCAGAAGAGCGATACTCGGTTACCTTGGCAGAAACACCATGACGTCTCAGTCCCACACACACACACACACACACACCACGCGGCGTTGTTTCCAAAGTGATTAGGGCTCACCTCTTATCTTAATGGCTTCTTTGTACTCCTTCACCGCCAGGTCCCTCTTCCCCTGCGCGACATAGCAGCGTGCCAGCTGCCTGTGGCAGAAGGCCTCGGCCTGCTTCTTGCCCTCCTCGTCTGTTACCAGAATCGAGCCCGTGGCCTCCTTGGCCAACCGCAGGCCCTCATCGGCGTTGCCAGCCAGCAGAAGGGAGTCGCTGAGGGCCAACCGCAGGAAGTGCAGCTTCTCCTCCACAGCCTCGGTGCTGCGCAGGAGGGCGTCCTCTTCGTCCTTCTCCTTGCCAGGCTGGGGCTGCGCGGGGTTCTTCCGCTGCTTGCGCTGGCGCTCGAGCGACTGCTGGAGTGATGCCCTCTCCTCCAAGTGGAGACCGAGCGCGTGACGCACCGCATCCGCAGCGGCGCTGGCCTTCAACCGCGGCTCGGGGGAGATGAGGCAATGAGAGTACGTCGCGGCCGCAAAGAGGAACCAGGCGTGCTTGTTCAGCGGATCTACACGCAGCATCTTGGCAATGCCGCGAAGTGCGACCTATCGTCATGTTGAAGGGTGTGTGAGCGATGGCTAAGGCCAGAACCGTGGAGAAGGGACGGCACCTTGAGGCCGCCGTCCCACTTGGCACTGGTGGCTTCTTTTCGTCCCTCGCCGGGCGCAGGAGAAGGGACGTTTCGGCCGAAAAGGTATAGCGCCTCCGCGATAAGCTTGTGCCGAGACACATAGCCCTGAAAAGACACCATGCACACCCACATGTAAGAAGAAACTAATCCCATGAAGTCTATATATATATATAGGCAGCGGCAGCACCCCTGCCTGCCGTACCTGCAGCTTGGGGAATGTGAGGCGTGTAGAGTTAACACAGATGGTGCGCAAAGCATCCCCACTCTGGAAATAGTCCATCACCTGCATTACAGTTAACAGGTCGCCGCGTCAACAAGAAGCGGACACCAAGACCGGTGGTGGGTTTTGGGGGGGAGAGGCTGAGCGCGCACCAGCCGGGCTAACGAGTCCCACGAGCGCTCGTCATCGGGGCAGAGATGGTAGGCCTTGCTCATCTGCCGCCTGGCCTCGTCCTTCTTGTTCTGTGCACAACCACAAGGGATGGATCATGAGACCCACGAGCGAAGGACGTGAATAGGAACGCGTAGAGACAAGAGAAAGAGAGAGAGAGAGAGAGAGAGCAGAGAGAGCAGAGAGAGCAGAGAGAGCAGAGAGAGAACCTGCGCAAGGCACAAGATGGCCTGCATGGCGTACAGCTGGGCGGAGGGCGTCTTGCTCAGCTTGTGAATCTGCTGGAGGGCCGTCTGGGCCACCGTGTAGTCTTCGATGAGCACGCCCAGGCCGCTCATCATCTGCCAGCCGCCCAGATAGCTGCCGTCCTTCTTCACGCTGCCACACAGCGATTCACCGTCGTCGTGAGGCCTTCTGAACCGCACATCGAAGAGGGATGCCGAAGGAGGAGAATACCACTGCATGACGTATTTCTTGGCCTGGGTGACGTCGCCCTGGTGGTAGGCCAGCTGGGCCAGCAGGAGCAGGGTCTCCTTCTCTGCCTTTTGCAGCGGGGACGCCGCGTCCGCCCCTGCGTTTGCCTGCAGGATCATCGCGCGGAGGGAGGCGAAGGGAAAACACGCAGAAACCCAATTAATACACAGGGAGAGGGGCAGAGAGTGCGTGGCGCTTCCCCCACCTTTTCTAGGGACGCCAGCAATTGGCGGTGCGTCTGGACGCTCTCCTCGAGCCGGCCGCCCAGGAAGAGCGCCCGGCCCAGGTCCCATACGAGGGCCGCGTCCCGCAGCTCCCTCGCTTCGGCCTTGGAAGAGCCGACGCCGGCCCGCCTAAAGTCCTGCACTGCTTCATCCCAACGGCCCAGTCGCATCAACACCCGCGCGCGGTTGATAAGCACGATGAAGGCCTTTTCCTCATCCGTGATCCCTTCGTCTGCAGCCATCGCCCAACTGAGCAGACAATTCCTTCGTCTGTGGCAGAAAGGCAGCATACCGGAGTCGCGAAGGGGAATGACGGTTAGGAAAGGCCTCTGGCCGTGCGGCCGTCCTACTGTGCTGCCCTTTATCGGTGGTAGGACAGCGAGCGCCCGTGTGAAGCAGCGCAGCGCGGCCTCGTGAAGGCCCCTTGCCTCGTCGAGCAGGCCCAGTACATTCCAACCGCCCGCCGAGTGCTTGGCCAGAGGGTGAGCCCTGCCACGCGGAAGGGGGAAGGCGTCTCGAGTTAGATAGATGAGCGTACGGTGCCTCATTCACGGCAATGACCGGCACACATCCCCCGTATATGTGTGTGTGTACAGGAACCACCACAACACACACACACCCACACACCCACATATACCTCATGTAAACATCCATGGAGATCATGGCTGTGTGCATCTCGGGTCCGCCCGTTATGTAGCCAGTGTAGCCCATACCCATCCGGCCTTCCCACTGTTACAATCTCGAGTGTTAGCCAAAGAGGGGACTCAAGTTGGCAACACACATATGGTGCGGACTACCGTGTAATCGTCCAACTCGCAGGCCTGCGTGTAGGATGACGCGGCCAGCAGCGGGCGGAAGGGGACCGACGGGTCTGCGCGCTCCAGCTCGGCGAGCAGGGCGTGGCCTGCCCACACGGACGCGTTCTCGGGGGCGAGCGACTGGGCCTTGAGGAAGGCCTGCTCGGCCAGCGGATAGTCGCCGTGCTGGAGGTAGAGCGTGCCGAGGTTCACCCACGCCCTGTCATCCTTCACGCCATCCCCCAGCGGGTCGTCAGGGACACCGGGACGCGGGATTGGGCGGGGATTTGTGGCCACTTCAGCGTACGTTGTTGTTCAGTTTGATGGCGGTGATGAAAGCGTGCTGGCTCACTTCCGGAAGCGTTCGGTGCAGCAGCACGCCCAGCGCGTTCCAGTACGCGCCGTTCTTGGGTTCGAGCACGAGGGCCTTCTTCATCCAAGACACCGCTTCTCCCAGCCTCTTTTCTGCACATCGGGCCAATCACAATCAACCGTTCACACCATACTGGCACATAGAAGCTGCGATGGGGGGGAGGGGTACGTACCGACGTCCTTGCCATCGCCCGCGGGCAGGTGGGTCTCCAGCACGAGCGACTGGAAGTAGGCATTGATGGCAAGGTCGTAGTAGAGAGACGCACAGTGGGCGTCGATCAGCACCGCCTTCTCGTAGGCCTTGGATCCCTCCGCCAGCCGTTGTAGCTTCTCATCGCGGTGTTTCATCAGGTCTCCCTCCTGCCACTCATTCTGCGGCATTACGGAAATCAGGGAGGAATGAAACAAAGAAAAGAAAAGAAGAGAAGAGAAAACAGCACACCTCAGCCGGTGCGAAGGGCAGGTGGTAGTGAAGAGTATGAACATCGCCCAGCAGCTTCCACAGACACTGCAGGTTGTCTTGAATCTTCAGGCACTCCTCAACGATCTGCTTCGCTTCACGAAGGTTGTCAGCCGCCCTGTCACCGCGCCAATGGTGAGACCTTTCGTCCTTCTACTCAACCAATGAAGTCGACTAGGAGAGGGGGGGGAGTACCGTCCGAAGAGGCCTTGCGTCACTTGCGAGGAGGCGAGGGAGATCAGCGCCTGGGCGAGTCCCTTCATCGCGGGAAGATAGGCCTCCTTGTTCTCAATTATCTCTTCGTGCCCGGAAGCGCTGGTGAGAAAGCGATCGCCGGCATGTATCGGCAGGAACAAAGTACCCTTGAACTGCAGGGTGGCTTCCTCCGTGAGCCCAAGTAGCAGCCTCGTGCAGGCAACCTGATACTGGGTGGCCACGCAGGCAGGATCGAGCTCAAGCGCACGCTCAAAGCCCTTCAATGCTGCCACGTACTTGCCTAGGGGCACACACGAGTAAGCTAAACCCCAATCATCTCAAACGGATATGTGTTACGCGCACCTGTGGCGAGATAAGACTGAGCGAGGCCCTTCCAGCACAGGTCGTCCTTGGACTCGAGGCGCAGCACATTGTGAAATGCCGGTATGGCCGCAGGATACTTGCCATTCTTCAGGTAGTGGAAGGCAAGGTTCCTCCAGGCCCACTTCACCCTACGCGAGAGAGCCTGTAGAGTCAGATGGATGGAACCCAATCTGGGTGGCAAAGAGAGGTGGAGGGGGGGGGGTAAGGGTGGATGGCCGACCTGTTGGACTTGGAGGATACCTCCTTCCACAGAGCGACCGCGGCGGTCTTCTGTCCGCCCTCCAGGTACAGGTCGCTGAGTGGTGAAGAGAGAAAGAAAGAAATGATCCGGGTTACGAGTGCGCTCATGAGGAGAAGCCGACGGGGGCGGAGGGGAGTGGAGAGGAGGGGGAGAGGGAAATGCCTGAGGGACGAGCCGGCGTCGCTGTCCAGCGCGTCGCTCAGCGAGAGGGCCTTCTGATAGCAACGCTTGGCCTTCACCAGGTCCTTCTCAATGTAGCGGTAGTAGTGGCCCAGATAAGTGAAGTTTCCCGCAAACAGCGGATCCAGCTTGGCAGACAAGAGGAACTGCGACTGAGCATACTGCTTGTTCGACCGAAACTCGCCTTAGGGTGCCAACGGAGAGTGCGCGTCAATATGAGAGAAGGGAATCCTAAAAATGTATGGAAGGAAGGCAGGACGCCAATACCGCCCATCTGCCAGTAGGCTCGGCCGAGGTGATGGTAGTACGAGGGATTACGACCGTTGGCTCCGACGGCTGCCCTGAAGAGTCTGCTCGCTTCCTCATAGTGCTCTCTGGAACCATCAGAAGTCAAATACTCTACACGAGAAAAGCACCGCGCAATCGCCTCGACACGCACCGCTGGTACTCGAGGATTCCGAGCTGTACCAGCGCCTCGTCATGCCTTGGGTTGGCTGAAAGCACCTTCTTCAGTGCCTCTTCAGCCAAGCTCGTTGCCTTGGCCTCCAAATAGGACTCGGCCAATCCCTGAAGCAGATAGAGAGGATCAGACCGAGAGGCTCACGCTCTGTTCGAAAAATCGGGTCGATGATCTATACCATCATGGCATCCACGTTGTTCTCCTCCCGGCCGAGGATAGCGAGGTACAGCTCCTGCGCCTCCTTCCTCCTCTTGGTGAGGTGGAAGGCCTTGGCTTGCACCAGTTGGAGCGATGTGGTGTGGCTACAGAAGAAAGGTGTGAAAAACGGGAACCGGTTATGGACATTGGCACGGTGACGCGTGGGACTACGCACGCATTCAGAGACGACTTCCGCTTCTGCTCACGGTCCTTGATTGCCAGGAGACCCTTGGTCACGCACTCGAGGCTCTGTTGGAAGGACTGGTTGCGCAGATGTAGCTCTGCAAGCAACACCCAGCCAGACACGTACGATGCTGTGCAAGCAGGAGAGGAACAGGCCAGGGGTCAGGAACAGCGAGGAGAGGAAAGAGGGAAAGAAAGAGCAGAGAGTTGTGTTTTCTTCTTCTTACGATGGCTCTTCAAACCCGACTCGATCAGGGCGGTGAGCTCATCGACCGGTCGCCCCTCGTGCTCCTTGGCCTGGTCGAACATACGCATTCACAGCACCAAGTTTAGATAGCTTCTTCAGCCGACGATCGATGAAACGAGGGGAGAAGAAGATCGACCTTGACGAAGCGGGCGTGATCCGAGGCCGGGGGTAGAGGACCCAGCAAGAATGACCCTAGCAGCACCCAACTGAGGGGTCGGTGGGGGAACGACCGTACGAGCTTCTTCAGCAAACGCTGCTGATCATCCCTAGTGATCCCTGTGGGAGTGGACAAAGCATGGGAGACAAAGGAGGATGCATGATGAGTGGAACGCAGAGTCTGCGGAAGCACGAAAAAATGGTAATAATACAGAGGGCGGGAGGCCAGCCATTTACGAACCCGACTCATCTTCTTCCGCAATCTCGAGCAGGATTTCGAATGGCAAGGGCGAGGTGGGCTGCTCCTGCACTTCGTGCTTGCAGTGACGGACAATCTCTTGTCGCAACTGCGAAGCATTCACTAAGTGATGGAAGGCAAAAAAAAA
>CDFF01069614.1:0-18376 GCA_000826265.1 Acanthamoeba culbertsoni
GTGGCGTTGTGGTGTCGCGAATCGCACAAGGCAGTGCGCGACAGCGGCATCGTCGACACACTGTCCTTCATAGCTTTTGCCAAGCGGCGCGAGGAAGATGACGACCAGAATCAGGAGGATAAGAAGAACAGCCGACACAGGAAAAAGGGCAAGGAATGGAAAGGAAAGCGACAGGCCATCATGTGGTCGGATTTTCGGTCGGCTGTATGGCTGTCTTCTTTTGGGCCAAAGACACTGCACGCTTATGGAGTACATGTGATGTATGTATGGGTTCAGGTGATCGATGTGTTGTCCATGTGGCACTTTGTCGACACCTTTTGGGACATGAAGTTTGCCAAGGAGCAACTCGACGAGGAAGGCGAAACAAGGGCAAGCGAATTGTTGGAATCCTTCTTCACGGAGCAGCTGACGGGGCTCATGGCGGAGAGCAGCGGTGATGAGGCCAGCGAGGTGCGAGCGGCGGTTGTGAGCAGCATAGGTCTGCTGGGCACTCTTCTGTCGGCCGATGCCCTCTGCTATTGGATACAACTGTACAGTTATGCCTTTCCGTTATGCATCATTTTCGACTCCTCTTCCCGTGCATTGATTGGGGGCAAGGGACGTCGCAGGAATGTAGACAGACTGGAGGATTGGATGAATGACGACCACATCCAAGTGCGGCTTGATACTATCGACACCCTTCTGCTCTTCTCCGCCATGATCACTGAACGGCCGCCAGATGACGAAAGAACGCGAGCGGTGGCTGGCTTGGGCCAGTACGAAGCGTTCCGGCTGAGAGAGGCAGGCGAGCGCCTGGTGAAGGCTCGCGATCGCAAAGCGACCAAAGAGGACAACAGGCGGCTGCAGCGCCGCGCCGAGAGACTCGTGCATATGCTCGGGGGCCAATCCGAAGACAGCGTCCACCGCCTGGGTGAGGAAGAAGCGGACGAGGAAGGGGGTTGGGAAAGCGAGTGGGATGCGCCGCAGCGGGTTCGTCTGCAGGACGCGGAGGTGAACCATCGGGTAGACGTGTATCGGCCTGACCTGATCCTCGCCTCTCCGTGGTACATTCCCATCAGATGGGTCCTTTTTCCGATTCGTCCACTCGTCTTCGCACAGGTATTCACACTTTTCTCAATCACACCACGCAGGCACAAGAAGCAGGCGAGGGCGCTGGAAGCACTCACGGGAGCCTCTCTGCCCATTTATGCACAGGCAACGATTGCCTCTCTCAGCTCGTCCTCTTGATGGCGAACAGCTGGAACTTATGTGGAATTAATTGGGGGGGGGCTTGCGCAGGGAGACCTGTTGACGGACATCGTGATTGGGATGGTGGAAGAAAACCAAGTCGAGGTGTCCTATCGTAAAGCTCGAAAGGGCGAATTTTGGGTTGAACCAGTGAAAGTGCGAATCAGCCATTGGTCGCGTGAATTTATTTATTTTTTTTTTTTTTTGTTTGGCTTAATTAGTGTCAACGAACAGACCAGAGCCAAAGGGACGAACACGAACAAGGGCTGCGTTGATAGGACCTTGGGATCGCCGGTCATACCCGACCGGCCGCAGCGGCCCAAAGGCAAACGAGTACGTCCGGGCGTATCACTTACTTGCATTGCTGCAGAGGGACCATTCCATCTCATTTCATTCACTCCACGTCGCACACGCGTTGTTCGTCTCCTTTATGTAGAAGCCATCACGCGCTGACATTCGACGAAATGGCAAGCTCCACCACACATGCTCCTATATTCTTCCGAACTGGAAATTCATTATACGTAAACCCCTGAACAGGGGTTTCCTTGGCTGCCGGCTCGTGTCAGGAGGGTACGACATATTGCATTCATACGTGCGATAGCGCACTGATGGCGTCTTTGCTGGTTTAGACCACAGCCCAACAGCCCCTGTCAACTGCTCTCTTCACCACACCCTCACCTGCCGCTTAAATTCCTTCCTGAGTATCCACTTTTCAAAAGAATAGAGCCATGAGGCTCCTCTGCCATTCTCTGAAAACTGCGTTCTCCGCAATCGTGGTCAAGTCTCATTCGGAGGAGTGGCATCACGTAAGAAATAGCTGGCGCCTAACACAAACAGGGTGGCTGCTGAAGCAAACAAACCTCATCCAAGGAGCGATTTGTTTCTGCAGCCCTTCTCTTTGCCTTCTCCAGTAAATCCTTCTTGGTGTCGTCATCGATCTTTCCAGCTTCCCTGCCATTTTTTTTTTTTTTTTAAATTGGCCCAACAAAGCCTTGTGCTATGGGTACCTGCGAAGGTAATAAATTGTCGGTACAATCAAACCTGCCGGCTCTTCATGCACCGTAGCAAAGCCGAATCTGTGATACAAAGGCAGCGTCTTTGGATTCCCGGTTTCAAGATAGACCGGTAGGTTGTCTGCATCTGCCAATTCCACGATTGATCTTCCTCAAAATGTGAGAGGGGCTGGTGAGACCATCCGCTGGGGAATGAGCGTACTGAAGCATCGCGCTTCCTATTCCTTGCCCCTGGAAAGCAGCATCAACCCCGAGAACTCCCAAGTACCAAAACCCCGCTGAGATGTTGCATTGCTACCGTGTTAGTGGGATAAAAGGAATCGAAGAAATTGGAGAAATACATTCACTATCGGTCATGATGGTTTGCAGCATATGTTGAGCCCGAAGTACGGTGGCGACTATTTTAGTAAGACCCTTGGCTCCAGCTGACGAAGGCAACCTAGCAGAATAAGAAGACGTGCTGAGAACTGGATGATTCTGAAGAATAAAGCAGATGAAACTACTCTTCATCTTTCACGGCCACCAGAGGAGGGACAAGACCAGCTACTCCCCTGGGCCTCTCCTCAGGCTGTTGCCCCTCTTTTGGCTGTGCAACGTAGATTTGTGGGCTGTGACGTAGGGTTTGAGCCTGTTAAGACGGCTGCTCAGCAAGAGTGCAAAGCTTCATGCCAGTGGCGCACCATAAGCTCTCTAATGGCGTTCATTTTCTTTTCTGAGCTCAAATGGCTGTACCACTAAGCAAGCCAAAATGGTGATTAGCCAGCAGCCCCAAAGAAAACCACCAGGAAAGGGTCAAACCCAGCAGAGAAGAGGGTCAGCTGCAAATGCACTAGAAAGCACTTCCGTAGCTTCGGTGTGTCTCGTAGGGTCGTACTCCTCCACCACCATGTTAGGTCTTTCTGACATCATGATGTCCGAGTTTAACTAGTTTTGGGAGTCACACGACTACGGCCTGTGTTTCTGTGTTTGAGCATAAACTGAAACTCACTCAATTTCGCCGAGGCTTGGTCCATATTTTCCCGAGTGGCCCCATCGGAACCTGTCGGAGAAATATGTGGATTGCCTGCATGTGACTAACAGGGAGCCCGGCCCGAGGCTCACCTTCTCCCCCACTCATTATTGTTGCCTGGTTATTTATTTACTTCGAAAATGAATCTCTCTGATGTGGAGTGCACGTCCTCATAATTTACTTGATCACCATGCCAACTCTAGGTTGGGCTTATAGTAGAAAGGGATGGTTCAATGCTTGATGAGGTTTGAGCCTCCTCGTTGGATCAGGCGTGAGGCACTTGCGGACCAGATCGGCAAGCAGATCAGCACAATGTTCGTCCTGAGGATCCGCCGCCTTCCTTAGCTCAACTGTCAAGTCTCGCATGGGTTCCAAGAACTCCATTTCTTCCTTTGTGTATTCCTGCGAACCAGCCCTTTATATATATATTTATGATTGCTGCAAACAGTGAGCATGCTTACCTGGCCTGAGTCTGCATCTGTGCAACTATGGCGAAAGCAGAAGGTCTCAATGTTGAAGTACCGGTGCCCATGCTCGGACCTGCTCACCATATGGCGGGGGATCGGCCCTACGGCCTCCATGTGCCTGAGCAGCATCTCGTTGTTCGATCTACCCTGAAACAGCACCTTCCCTACAGTCACCCAATGAGTGGAAAAGCCCGATTGCTGGGGACAAGAGGGAAAGTCCCTTACCTGTTAGCATCTCGTAGAGAGAGCATCCAGCCGCCCACATATCAATGCTACAGTCATAGGGAAGACCCAGTACTGTCCCAAAGGTGATCAGCACTGGGGCTTCGGATGGAGGGAAATGCCTGTACTGATATCGGGGGCGCGGTAAAATCGAGACACAGCATATGTGTTGCCATAGTCGTGCTCCTGCTCCGTAGTGACTGCAGACCCAAAGTCGCATAGCTTCAGGAGAGCGAGGTCCGCCGTGAGCACGAAGTTGTCAGGCTTGACGTCGACATGTATGATGCCCAGCGATTGAAGGTGATCCAGCGCCACAAAGAGCTGGCGCGCATACTGCCGCAATTCGTGCATTGAAATGCCCCTATCACTCCCGCGCTGCTTGATGATGTTTCGCATGTCCGGCCTTTCGAACATTACCCGAAATAGTATTTTTTTTTTTTTTTTTTAACAACAAAAAGTACTGTGCTGGCTGGAAAGGGCCAAGGGATAGTGCACCCCATGGGCTCGAGAACAAGGCACAGGAGTTGATGGTGATAGAAAGAGTCAAGAAGGCGAACGCAGTGCTTCTCGCCCTGCGGATCGGCGGAGGTGATCTTCTCCAGCAAGCCTTTTTCCTTGAGTCCGGTATGTATCCTGGATGAGAGGAAAAACATGAGTACATGCGATGAAAGAACGAGCAAGGAGGGAGTTATGGTCTGACATGAAGTCATTGTCACGGAAGACCTTGATGGCCACCTCTGTGCAATTGTTCTTAAGGTCCTCGGCCCTCAGCACGGTGGAAGAAACGCCCTTGCCGTAGCTTCCCACCGTTGCATATCGCTCGTTGAGCACGTCTCCCACGCGGAACACTGTGGGATAGGGATAGCAGCCACGAGTTCATAGCTGAAGCAACGTTGAAAATGAAGTGGTGTAGTGGTGTGGTTATACGTATATAACCATCTTCGTCCGTTTGAAGAGCTATCGCGGACTGAGTCTCACTCAGTTTCTGAATGCTCAACGAACTCATAAAAGCTGCGGAAGTATGTTAATAAAGTTTATTTTCTCGCAACTTTTCTCTGTTCAGACCTTCCTCACTCCTGCCATAAAAGTTGCAACAGTGAATGCATTTCTTCTTCCACGGGCCGGACTGTGGTTATCCCTACAAGCAAAAGTTTACATTGGCTCTGCTCCGCCAACGAAACCTCCCTCTCTTCCCGGTACCCGTTCTTCTTCGCCTTCTCGAGAGTACTCATACACGGGCTCGTAAACGTAGCCGTGTTCCTCGATGACCTCGGCTTCATTCGGACTCACGAACTTGAACTCGGACCAATGAATGGCCAAATCCCAGAAGGATGTCGCCACAAAGAAGGACACCACAATGACCATCTTTCCCGCTGCTGATGAGGTCTCGTACGCGTTATTCGCATAGAATGCATAGAGGAGGAATGCGAAGAGGTTGTAGACAATCATGGCCAGCTGACAGAAGCGACCTGCCAAAACAAGATACCATGAGTTCCCGCAGATGCACAGCGCATGACCCACATGAGCTCGATAGTCTGATACCTGTTCGAGTCCAGTTGCTGGCGATCTTCTTGACATCCATGAGCCAGATGATGAAGAAGGTTTGCATGATGTGCGTGAACAGAAGGACTAGCAGGGA
This sequence comes from Acanthamoeba culbertsoni, assembly GCA_000826265.1. NCBI lineage: Eukaryota > Discosea > Longamoebia > Acanthamoebidae > Acanthamoeba > Acanthamoeba culbertsoni. Next base: position 5,578 of record CDFF01069614.1, read on the forward strand.
AATGACCACCATGGCATTCTCCGCCTCAGTGCATAGGAAAACGATGAAGATGACCGAAGTGACAGATGAGGTGACTCCTAGCAACACCCGGTCGAACGTTATCACCACCCTATTAGAGTACGCCACGTCAGATATCTGTTGTTTCCCTAATTTGGAAGAGAAGAGGAGGTCAGCCCAACCAATGTGCAGCGAATTCTCGCGTAACTGTGTCTGCATCTGCCCAATGCCACAGGAAGAAGATGAAATAGAAGATGGCACTTCCTGCCAACACCGCGAACAGGGCGAACAAGTAACGGCCCGTCGAAGGGAGGAAGGCGATGATCAACATCATCAACACGGCTACGACTATGAGAAGGAGGCCCTCGCCGAAGAAGCACATCCGTTCCCCTCTCTTGTGTCCACCTGTGACCAAGCGTTAAGAATCCAGAATAGTGATGTCATCCATCGCTGTGCAGGAAACGCACGAGGTTCGTAATTGAACTTGAGCCAATGGCGAGCGATGTTTCGGTGAAACTCCACTACGAGCGGAAGTACCAATGTCGATATCGGAATGATCTCAGGAAGCCTCTTCTCTAAACGGTGAGCATAGCCGTAGGCCGATCCTGTCCACAACAAGAATTAGCCTCGACGCGAAAAGAAGGAAGTTTAAACACAGGGTTTCCGACCAACTACATCAACCACGGCAAGAGCGCTGTAGATGCAAACGATGGACATGACGAGCAAATCGCATATCCTTGAGTTCATTCGCATGTCTTCCTTTGCTTTCCTACAAACTTCGTCTTAGAAGAAAGAGTAGACACTGAGCTCACGAGTGTACCTCTGTCGTAACATAAGGAAGATGAACTCGCACAGCGCGCAGAGTATGCTGAGGACGTGAAAGGCCCCAAAGAGCGCTCTGTCCTCCTGCTTGACCAGGAAAGAGACCGAATCTACAGCAACGAGAGCCACAAGCGACACCACCAGAAGCACGGTGGGGACCGAAAGTGAACGCCTCAATACTGCGACACACCGGAGTGGCCCCCACTCGCTGAAGAAAGCCCAGAGAGGCACGAGACCTGGTGCGCCAGCAAGAAGAGTTCCTATTAGGAAAGGGAGGGGAGCAGAGAGGTCCGAGGAGGCATACTGAGGACGACGTAAACGTAGAGGAAGATGGCCAGTATGAGCCGAGCAATGAGCCATGACTGAGAATGGTGCTTGCTATCTTCAACAAGCTCGGATATAAAAAGCCCCACAAGAAGTATGCCTTACGAAACAAAAGATACTTCAGATACAAGCTCTTTGTGCCACGGTCAGTACACGGGGTATACCAATTATTGCTATAAGCTGGTAGCCCAGCATAAGACTCTTTATTCTCCCCATGCTGCTGAGAGAAAGAGAGCATTAAGACGCTCATGACAAGACCCCTAGTAAGGGCCCGATGCGAAGTACAGCAGCGTCAGTTGTGCCTTCACCGACAAAGCCTCGAAATTCAGATAGAATTCGATACCTCAACGTGATCCCGTGGAACCCAGAGATTTAAATCCACGTCTCATTGGCTCTCCACCTAAAAGATTGAAGTGGCAGGTTTTTATCGGGGTTGGCTGCCGTTTCTATGGCTCTTCATTCATTACTGCGAGAAATCTATCTAATGACCCCCTGGTCTCTACCAGACCCTCCAGTGCTTTCATCATCGATCTCTTACCCACCGCTCCCATCTTAGCTCTATTAAAAGAGTTACGCTGCCTGATTTTCCATACACCTCTGCATACCTACACCGATAATGAAAGTAACTGCTGCATTGCTTGCCTTCTGCCTTTACTTCTTCGCCACAGCTTATGCGTCGGAGAATCTGCAAATAAGGACTGGCAAAACCGTTGTGGCGGGGTGCGTATCTCCCCTTCGAGGTACTGTCTACCAATGCTAACCCTTCTACAGGGCTGCTGTGGAACCCGTTGCTGTTGTGGAACCCGTTGCTGCAGCTGAACCTGTGGTTGGTGCTGTGGAACCCGTTGCTGTTGTGGAACCCGTTGCTACCGTGGAACCCGTTCCTGTTGTGGCACCCGTTGCTCCAGCTGCTAAGGTATTCTTGTACATAATAGAAGACGTAAGGGAAGTCTCACGTGCTGAGTAACACAGGTGCCGGCCAAGCAAAAGACAATCACTGTGGTCACGACAAGCGCAGCTTCTTCCCTCACTCCTTTCTACCTGAACTGGTAGAGGGGCTTTACATGGTGCTTGGTGGCTCGGTATATTGATCATCAAAACACGATCTTTGTTGTCACGTCAAGATCGGTCTCGACCAGCTCGCCCCTGTCCTCTCGCGCCTTCCTCTCGGCGGCCTCCCTTTTCTTCTTCCTCTCCTCCGTCGTTTCTCTAGGTTGCCTACCACTGGTCCTCTGCTGCTGCTGCGGCCTCTCCAGCTTCTCTCGGGGTCCTCTCCTCTGTCCGCCCTTCTGAGCCGCGTCCGGTATTTTGTTCGGCGTTCGCCGTTTATTGGGGGCCTCAGTATTGCCCGAGGGCGCGTTGTTCCTTCTATTCGGCGTCCACTGCTTATGGGCGCCACCGCCGGCGGTAGCCTGCCTCTTGTTCGGCGTCCGAGGTCCCGATGGAGGCGCAGGGCCGGTCCTGTGCTCCTCGTATGTCTCTGCACCGCTCCTCTTCCTCGGAGTCCGCTTCGTCGGCGTCGCGATGGCTTGAGTCTCGCTTCCGCCCGCATCGACCTTGCTGTTCACCTGTGTGCTTGGTGCGGCAGCCGCGCTGGTCTCCTTTTGCGACGACGTCTTTCGTCGCTTTGCGGAGGGGTTTGGCGACTTGGGCTGGTTTTCGGTGGCAGCCGCACCTTTGGAAGGTTTCGCCGGGATGTTCTGGTTTTCTCCTCCCCTCTTCCTCTTGCCCTTTCCCGCCTGAGCAGCCGGTGCGGGCGATCCCATCTCGCCCTGCTGTTGCTGCTGCTGCTGGACGGTCTTTCCGGCCGTCTCCCCGCTTTCGCTGGCCTTTTCTTCAGCTTCGTTCTTGTTGCTTTCGCCTTGGGTTTTCTTCTTTGACTTTCGCCGCTTCTTCTTCAGAGGCCGGACGGCCTCCGATATCGTCGCTTCACTCGTGCTATCCGCCGACTTGTCCATTTCCATCGGTTGGGGAATCGTCTCCGAGCCGTCCATCTGCATACTCTCGTTTCCGCCTTCGTTTTCATGTTCGTTTTCGCTTTCGTTTTTGTTTTCGTTTTCATTTTCATTCGGCCTGACTTCCCTTTGCTGCTGCTTCTTTCTTTCGCCCTTTCGCTTTCGCTTTGTGGCTTTAGGCGCAGGGACTTCTTCGCCTCCGGCCAAGGTATCGTCATTCGTCTCCGAAGCCTCCGTCGTGACTTCGGTCGTCTCCTCCCTTTCAGGCTCATAGGAGACAATTCCTTCCTCCCCGGGTTTCCGCTTCCGGATCTTGATTACCTTAATCTCCGAGCTTTGATAGATTTCATCCAATTCAGACGGTGGTATCTGGATAAGGTAATCATGAAAACATTAATAAATATATCTATGGCAGCAATAAAATACAAGAATTCTATTGGCACGCACCCGTTGGGCGATCAAGTCGACAACTTTAAGGTGGCGATAAAAATCGGGCTCCGCGTAACTGATTGCGAAATTGAGACAAGAGGACAATAATGCAAATCATAACGAAATGAATAAATCAACAAATAAATAAAGAGGCAGAAAGCGTTTACCTGTTGCGGCCGTAGGCGATATAGATTTCGGTACTCTCGTGCGACAGAGCCAGAATGCAGAGAATGAGCGCTGGGATTGCCTCGGGCACATACATCGTGTCGGTGGCTGCAGTGTAACAGTAAGCGCAGGTTGACGTGTAACCATCATACAACACGTAAGACGCACCAACAATCAGATCGAATTTCTTGCCGTCGATTGCTGGTGACGGTTTGCCCCTGTTTAATTTATTTGAATAATTTAATAGTTAATATTTATTTTCCACCGAACAAGTAAGTGCACGCACCATTCAAGCTCCTCGGCCGTCAGGGAGACGCCAGGATGCGCGTTTTCTTCAGCATTCTTGCGCAGAATGTCCATCGTGACGCCCATGTCGGTGAGCACGACCTCCTTCAATCCTGCAGACGGTCACACAGATATAGCCCCATAAATTTATCGTTACACTGCGAATCGACTTACGCAAACAAGACTATTAACGATTCGCTTTACTATACAGACACAACGTACCGAGTTGCGCGAGAACGATCCCCACGAGTCCACACCCTCTGTAGAGGAAGCAGAACAGTGATCAGTGACAAACACAAAACGATATACAGGAATAGAGAGAGATGGAAAGATAGAGGCAGTTTGCACGTACGCGCCCAGTTCTATGGCCGAGGAGCGGGGCTCGAAGTAAGAAGCTGGGAAAGCATCCTTCTTTTCAAAGTACTTGCTGAGGACGATGCTCTTTAGGAACAGATGAGCAGAGTTGTCGAGTTAGGATAAGGTTCAGTAAAGGTCGACATAACGGTGGTACGCACCGAATCCCACACAGTAGTGCCAAGTGACACCTTAGATTGGTGGATTGTGAGCTGCACAAAGCACAGATTAGTGGCTGAAAAAGCGTCGTAGACATCAACTTTAAATCGAAAACACACCTTCTTTCCGGAGGCCAGATCGTGAATGTAGGGCTTTTCGAATCGGGCCCACGACGGAAGGCCTTCCCGCTTCCATCCCCATGCCGCCAGTGCCTTTAATCTCTCCTTCAGGGTAGCCATTGCCCGCAAATCAACAGGTTGTACTCCGGATGATTAACAGAACTGGCGTTTTCTCACCAAGAGAAAAAATGAAGAAACTGTAATTGGGCAGTATTGCACGCGATGGAGGCGCCTAACGATGGCAAGAAGACTGACGGTGATGCCACGGAGACTCCACAAGAAGCGAGACAGAGACTCCTTCGCCAGGAGATCATGAGAATCCAGGGAGACGCCTCGCTATCCGCCCAGGACAAAGCCAAAAAGATTCAAAAGCTGATGATGCGAGGTTTTAACAAAAACGAAGATGACCAGGGGCGTAAGAAGCAAACGCTCGAAGAAATCACCCGTGTCACATACTTTGTACGTCTGATTATACGTTCATCTTCCGTTATCTTTCCGGATGCGAGTAATCTGTGTTCAGGATGAGGACAACAAGATTCTTGGCTGTCAACACTACAAACGGTCGTGTAAGATTAAGGCTGCTTGTTGCAAGCGTTGGTACTGTTGCCGACTCTGTCACGACGAAGATCAGGACCATCAAATCAATCGGTAACTTGGTCTCTCCCTTTTTTTCTTGTCTTGCAACGAATCTGACCCTTTGCTGCAGCTACGCTACCAAGAAGATGGTATGCATGTACTGTGCCACCATCCAGCCTGTGGGTCCGAACTGCAATTCCGATAAATGCGGTACATCTCTCAACGTTACCTTTGGTGTGTGTGTGTGTCTATATATGTATATAAGCGTGTTGGAGATGAATATTAACATGCATACTATATAATGTAAGGCGGCCGACGCTTGACGCACTACTATTGCGAGACATGCAAATTCCACGACGACGACAGCACAAAGAATATCTATCACTGCCCCGATTGCAAGATATGCCGAATCGGACGCGGTATTGGCATCGACCGATTCCACTGCAAGAAGTGCAACATATGTACAGCATGCCTCCCTTATACCCTCACTTTAATTATAACTTGTCCAGTTTTTAAGTATATCAGTAACTTGTTTCATATCAAAAATAAATAAATAAAATAAATAAATAAATAAAATAAAAAATAAAAGGCCTATCACTGGACTACCGAGACCACAAATGCATCGAAAATAGTCTTGGATCCAATTGTCCTATCTGCCACGTGTACATGTTCACCTCAAGGTAAGGAGCGCCCACTGAATTTTTTCTATTTCTTTTCTTTTTTCTTTTTTCTTTTTTGGTTAAAACGAGTACTCATTCATTTCCGTGTCTGCATCGCGTAGAGATCCCGTCAGTTTCATGAGCTGCGGCCACGCCATTCATAGCGCCTGCTACAGTTCCTATGTTCGCACCAACTTTACCTGGTATCATTCTCCAAATTCTTCTATTTTCTATTCTATTTTTCTAATTAATCTTTGTTTTCGCAAAAACTAGTCCGATATGCCACAAGTCGATCATCTCGGACATGAGCGCGTGGATCAGACGAATGGACGGTCTGGTCGCCATCTCGACCATGCCGCCGGAGTACCGGGTGGCCAGGGCCACCATCTGCTGCAACGACTGCGAGCAGCGATCGACGGTGCCGTACCACTTCATCGGCCACAAGTGCCAGAACGAGTCGTGCGGCTCCTACAACACGAACGTGCTCTCGACCACCGGCATGCCCCTCTTCTCGGCCACGGGCGAGCTCCTGTCCTCGCCTGCGGACGAGGCCGGCGTGCCGGTGGAGGAAACCAGGCCAGGCCAAGGCCAGGGCGACGCGGGTGGCGATCGTGCGCGCGAAGAGGGACAGGGCGACGGCGACGGCGAGGCATCGTCTGCGGCGGGAGGCGACGGCAGACGGCGACGGCTGCTGCAACTGCCGGTCGACCAGGTGCTCGAGATGATTCAAAACAACGAGTTGGACTTCATGCTTGAGGACGATGACGATGATGATGATGATGAGGACGAGGAAGAGGACGACGACGAGGAAGATGAGGATGAAGATGATGAGGACGACGAAGAGGTAGCCGCACGTAACTAGTGACGAAAACAATGTGAATACGTCTTTTTTTGTTTTTGCTACGCGTGCAGGTTCCATTTGAAATACAGGGAAGAGAATTATCAAAACAAAACAAAACAAAGGCGCGTTGAGAGTTGCCAATGCAACATACAGGGAATTGGTACATGAAATTGAATAGTAGGAGCATTGTGTGTGTGTGTGTGTTGTGAGTTGTGGTTGGCGTAACGAAAAGGCGAGGGAGAGGCCGCCGACTCCCCGCCTTTCCGTACGGAAGTCGTTGTTGTCGGCTGCCAGGCCGTGTACCTGCTTTCCCTCTTCCTCGAGTACTCGGCATTCCTCTCCCTCGTGGTTCTCCTCCGCATTTAGTCAACTGAGCAACACCTCCTCTTTCTTTCTTTCTTTTGCATTCCTTCCTGTTCCGACCCGCTGATCCCGCTGTCGTTTCTTGTTGGCTCTCAGCTACCGAATTTCTTCCTTTTTTTCTACAGTTGTTCGTCCTTCCTCCTCCTCCGTACAAATATCACTCTCGACCACAACGGTTCCGATCTCCTCTGAGGGGAACGTTTCCAGCGTCCGTCCTTTGTGCCTTCTTGTATCTCTTCTCGCGTCTGTCCCGGCCCTATCGACTCTCTCCGCCGCCTCGTCCACGGGACCGGTCTTCTTCCTCCGTCGTTCGTCCGTTCCGGCTCACATGCCCCCGTGGGAGTGGTGGTTGCTGCTGCCGCTACTGCTGCCGTTCCCGCTGTACAGCCGGTGCTGCTGCTGCGGGAAGTGATGCTGCAGGTGGCGCAGCCCCTGGTGCTGTGGATACTGGTGATGGTGGTACTGCGGCTGGTGGCCCAGTCCTATCTGCTCGTGTTGCATCCCCGAGAAAGGCGCCCCGCCGCCGCCGCCACCGCTTCCGTTCAGACCGTTACCACTACTACTGCTACTACTACTATCGTCGCTGCTGTTGCTATTGTTGTTGCTGGTGCTAGACTCATCCGAACCGTTCGCGTTGTGTCGGCTGGCCATTCGCTGCCCGTTGGGCGCGAGGCCGTCGCTCTCGTTGTCGCTGTCCCGTCCCTCCGCGTTGCCGTTCTCCCCGACGTTCCTCCCCTGCCCCTCCTCTTCCTTCTCCTCTTCCTCCTCTGCGATCCCCAGCCGGTCCCGCTCGTCGTCGCCGCTCCCCCTGCGGCCCGCCACGGAGCCGCCCGTCGACTCTCTGGACTCTCTGCCATACATGGCCGCGGCCCCGTTCCCGGGCTGCCCATCGCTGCTGCTGTCGCTGCTATCCTGACTTCCGTCGCCTCCCTCGTGCCCGCTGCTGCTGCTGCCTCCGTCGCTGCTGTTCTCACCCGGCGACTCGCTGCGCCGCTGCCGCTTGGCCGACCGCTCCATGCCATCCACGACACCGCCTTCGCACATGTCAAGGACGCCGTCCTCCTCGGACGGCTGCTGCTGCTGCTGCTGCTGCGTTGCCAGACGCTCGCTGTCCGCGTGCTGAGAATGGTGGTGTTGTTGCTGCTGGTGGTGGTGCGGGTCGCGGTGGTCCCCATCGGACGACCCGTCCGTCCCGCCGAGGCCGTCAGCGGACGGGTCGTCCGGTCGGGTGAGATAGTCGTCCTCGACCCTCATCCCCGCGGGAACGAGCGTGCGTAATCGCTTGTTTTCTGTGATCAGCTTCGCGCACAAATTCTGCACCTGTTGTTGCACGATCGTGCGGAAAAGGCGCACGCGCGTCAAGCCTGAGTGTATTTATTTTATTTTATTTTTTCACCACAAGCCCGGGTTTATCGTACCTGCGTCAGGTGGTCTGCTGCTTCAGTGAGGACCTCCACTTTGGTTAATCGCCTGTCGTTGGTGACCTGTGGTCAAGAGGCATGACGACGTGTGAGGAACCATGACCTCGTCGTGACTGCCTCGTTCGCGTAGAGATTCCAGGTGAGTGCTAGTACCTGCTGGGGCAGGAGGCTCTTAAGCCTGTCGATGGCGCCGTTCATGTCGCTTCGTCGCCGTTTCTCGGCCATGTTGTGTCGCTCCTTTCGCACTTCCTCAGCTTGCGCTTCTTCTGTCCTGCTTCTGCCCAGAACAGAGAGCGTAAGAGGAATACAAGACGAATGGTTTCATTGGTATGAAGAAGAAGAAGAACGCGCATCGGCACCTTTTCGACTTGTTTTCTAACTGGTCCCACTTGGAATAAAGCTCGAGCAGGTCTGAAAGAAGAGATTTACCGCGAGGTTAGTGTCCGCGGAGAGGAGGAGGCTGGGCCTAGCCAAAAGCCCGGCTGGCGAAGACCGTGGTGATCACCTCCCACATAGTACAAATTGTTTTAATGTGTGGGCCTTAATTTGGAAAGAAAATGTAAGGCAAGCCGGCGGAAAGAGGCCGGGGTCGTTACAGCCCCATTCCTGGAGAGCAATAAACGCGCGAGTGGACGGGGATAGGGCGGCAACCAACGAGAACCACAAGTCGTATGTGGTACGCTAGTTCGAGCTTCGCAAACGACGAGGAACAAAGCCGCAGAAACAGCTGCGGGTACTCAACAACGCCTGTGAAAATGGCCATAGAAGTACGGGAGCCACAAAGGGATAGGCTAATTTACACGAGCCATCAAGAGTCCGTCGGTAGACACCAAAGGATAGATATACTGCTGAACCCGCCAGCCATCATCAATCTTTCGTCGCTCGATTTCGGATTACCGAACGAGAAAGATCTACGAAGAGGATTTCGGGGCTTATTATGGATGAACGAGTAGAAGTACCTTTTGGATTCATGGAGGCTGCAGTACGAGGGGTGGGTGGCGCTTGTGTCTGTTGCGCCGAGGATGGATGGGGCAGGCCGCCCCCACTGGCGATGTGGCTGAGCGACACCGCAGCCTGATGCGCCGACCCACCAGAGCCCTGTTGCGAGTGTGAAGGCGGTGGGAGTTGGAGATTACCTCCACTGCCCCGAGAGGGAGGCAGCGGATAGCCACCATCGCTACTTCCTCTTGATGAGGACCTCGGCGACTTTTCATTCATGCTCGCGCTCAGTCCTCCCCCCGCATGGCTGAAGGCGCTCCCGCCATAGAGTCGATCCGAATGTGTTGAACCCGAAGAGGAAGACGTCGTCTGGCTCGAAGGCAAGTATTGTGACGGCATTGATACCGCGTACGGATTCATTGCCGAGGATCCCACGCCAACTTGTTTAGAAGCGCCCATTTGATGGTGAGCGAGCGTGTCCTTGAAAGCATCGCCAAGGCGGGACATCTGATGAGCCGCCGCTGCAGCGGACAGGGCGCTTACGCCGAGATCTCCACCAGGGTGGCTGCCCCCTCGAGCAACACTTGACATCGGGGGCAGGATGCGATCACCTAACAGGCTAGAGGCGTGCAGACCCCCATGGTACGCAGAATGGCCTGTGGGGGACATGGACTGCGCATTGCGAAGTGCCGAAAAGGAGAAGGGCGGCCTAGATTCATGGAGATTCTGGTACTTAAGTACACCAACAGAACGGGGGGGGGGGTGCAAGAACTAAATTGTTGTGCGTACAGCTGTTGGTTCGCCTGTTGGCCATAATAGCCCTTGTCTCCTTCGTATTCGTATCCATCAGTAAGTTGCTGTTGCCCTCCTCCTCCGTTGTATCTTTGATCCCCTCCACTCCCGTAATTCATCTTTCTTTCCTTTCAAACCGTTTGTCTCGGATCGCCCTTGGGCACTTCGAATTAAACTCCTCCTATGGTTTCCTCTTGAAGGTGCCTCAAAGGCACTATGTCTGTCTGTATCTATTCTATGCGCCTCGATTTTCTTTTCGGTTGGTCGTTTTGGTAGGCACCGTTCTTTCTTCTTTTTCCTTAATATTGCCTGGTTTAGGCCCAAGCTACTGGGGCCAGTTCACTCTGGGGTCCCCTGCTGACCGTAACAGCTTAAGCTCGCTGTGCGGTCGCTCTCAGCACCTTCTCTTCGGTTTCTCTGGTCCGGAGAGAAATATTTGTTTGGCCCTTATGTCGTGTGGCGCACGTGTTGAGGTCGAGGCGTGACGTCAGGCGCAGCTTGAGTAGCCTTGACAAGAAGCAGAAGTTCCCCTTGTGTATATACCGCCAGATTCCGTGCGCCACTTTAAAGTAAATTGATTTTGCTGACATTAGGACCCCGGGGAAGATTTGGTAATTTCTAATATTTTCTCGGAGATCATGATAGGAGATAATCCCTTGAGTTTCAAGCGTTGTCTCATCTGAAATTCTACGACTTTGCAAAATGTCTAAGGAAATTCAAAGTTAAAGAGGAGAAATACATAGTAGTGAATTCAACTTAATCTTGGAGGGTATGCTATTCGCGAGACGAGCTCAGCGCACCCGGCAGCACCTTACAAACCTCTTTGGCATTGATGGTGTGCCGCATGACCTATCTTTCTTGCCACCGGAGGTTCGTTGTCCGATTTTGTACGAGTGGGGAGCTGCAGGACACTGAATAGCCTCCCTTGCAGCAAGAGACCCTATACAAAAACGCCTGCGCTGTATTGAACAAGCCAATTATAGACGGCCAAACGCTTGTGCGTATTGTAGAGAGTGTGTCACTCTTTATCCGCTATCGCCATCACCCTCTCTCGCATCGAGATACATCCTCTTCTGCAGCCTCGCGCTCGTCTGCGGAAGAGCCCAGTCTTGGAGACCCGAGCCAGCCTGGCAGCGCACCACAGTCCAATAGTGATGAAGCACCGAGGGCTCGCCTCGTAGATGAAGGCGCAGCCGGTGACGCACAGTGCCAGGTCCTCTTTGAAGCCAAGCTCTATCTGATAGTACGAGATCGACTTCCTTCCTTGTTCCACGTTATGTGAAGTTGCGTTACTGGCACAAAGGGAAATTTCTCATGATTTCTATGGTACACAACGAAGTGCCTCATGGCGATTGCTCAGATTCAGTTCATATGCGACGGCCTTCTTCAATTAGCATCTTCAATCGAACACCACTATCACGAGTGGCTAAGAAGAGAAGACGATCCTTTTTGGTACTTTGTTATTATTTTCCTGTAACAGTCCACCAATCTTGTATCGATTTTCAGGTATCTTTACGAGAAGACGCCGTGGTATTGGCTTAATTTTTTTCTCATCAAGCGACACGAAATTCCCCATCCTATCTCCGAACTGAAGGAAAACATCAAGGTATCGTCTAGATATTGATATTCTTGGCCAATGGGCGCTTACAATCGGTTGCCATGCAGCACCTTCGCGCTTTGGAGAAGAACACGTTTGCCTTCATAGGAGTCGGCAGTCGCATATTGTCCCGTTACGAAGTAAGGAAACTTTACTCACTTGTCTCGTTTTGAAACGTTGACATGCAACAAACAACGAAGGCGATTGGAAAATCCAACTTCACCGAACGTTTGTCAAATCTTATCCGAAAAGATCAGCGTATGTTTTTTTTCCCCCGCCACCAATTTTGCTACTCCCTTTAACTACAGATTATTTTTTTGTTTTTCACAAAAATGTAGTGCTATTCCAGCATTTTTATAACATCCCAGAGAGGTACATTGCTTTGCTATATCTATATCTATATCTATGTTATATATATGCTGACATTTCACTGAATAAGGGATCGTTTGGCCCGCAAGTCAGCCAAAGAAGAACAGAGCGAACGCAGTCGGCTTCGATTCCATATGCTGCGGACGCTCGCTCGATCTGATCATCATAAGCGTGCAGAAGAGGGTCCGCGTGTTTTTCATGGAAATTTCTTCGAAAATAGGCCACAGTAATTAACAATGATAATATATCAACAACCAACAATAGAGGAAGGCGAAGACGAAGAAAGAGAGGACGTTTTGTACAATTTGGCACAAACGGTCAATTGGAGTCACTTCGATTTTCACTCACCCGAAGTGTTCGGCGAGACAGATGAAGCTGTCAATAACATCCCCAGTACCGTCTATCCTACATACCATCCCCGATGGAGTTCATTTCCGCCCCAATCAGTGATCATCCAAAACTTAACTTTATTGCAACGCAACGCACTATTCGACTCATTATTGATTTTTGACAGATCTTTACAACCAACTGGTGGAAAATGTGAGGAGGGCTGCAGACTTTCCAGAGCAGATGCGTCAAAGCCTCGACGCGTACGCAAAAAAATAATAAAGAAATTCATTAAGAAATAGAATA
>CDFF01069617.1:0-11691 GCA_000826265.1 Acanthamoeba culbertsoni
TAGTTGATGTTATACGTGATCGCTGGAGCCGGTTTCGGACAGGACATCGGATTCAACAAATCCGATGAAAACTACGACAAATCCAAGTTTTCGATGTCTTTCACCGATGCCGTGGCTTGCGTGTCCAAGTACGACGAGTCATTCTTAAACACAGATTGATTGAAAAAAATACCCACGGAATTTCCAGGTATTTGCTTGTATGGATTGTCTTTCGTCCGCTGTTCAAGTGGCTGCCGATTCCCAGTATGCGAAGGATACAGCAAGGATTCGACAATTTCGAGGCACACGTCAAAGACATCATCGCCACTCGTGGGGAAATCATCAAGGTTTGAATATTATAAATACAATAGATATTTTTTTAAGTATTTATTTCTATATTATATACGCGGATTACATATATATTGATGGAATAATATTGTTCACAAGCTTTGTTTCGTTTTTTTCGTTTTTTTTTTTTTTTTCGAAGGTGCAAGCAGCCAAGAAAAAACTGTCTTCCGACGACGAAGACGAGAAATCAACAGTTGCACAGAAACAAGATAAGCCAGTAACAGAGACTTCAGCCGAAGACGAGTTGCAACGCAACGATTTGCTGAGTTTGCTTCTCAAGGCGAGTGCAGAGGACGCGCGCATTTCGCTCACCCCCGAAGAAATATTTTCTGACGCTTTCATTTTCCTTCTTGCCGGTAAACCACATAGTCATTTTGTTGCAATGTAACAGGTTCTCCTATGCAACCATTAATGGTTGGTGTATAACGTACATGCAGGTCACGAAACTACGGCTCACACCATGGCTTGGGCGTTTGCCTTCCTCTCCACTCATCCTCACGAGCAAGATAAGGTAATAGAGGGCTAGGAAATAATGAATAATAAAATACTGAAGTTATATTTCATATATTATATATATATATTAACGAGAATAATAGCTGTATGAGGAGGTGACGGCCGCGCTGGGCGACAGGGATCCGACCTATGACGACATGGATGCGTTAATTTACGCCCAATGCGTTTTCAAAGAGACGCTGCGTCTCGTGCCGCCCGTCTGGGCTTTGGGCAAATACACGTCGGAAAGCACAGACCTGATTGACCATCACGTTTGCCCCGGCGTACGACTGACCCAGCGCCCAATCGCCAACTTTCTCCCCCCCCCAATTACCTCCCATATAACGATTATTCCTGATAAGTGATCACTTGGTCGTATATATATATATATATCGCTGGGTAGATACGGACGTCGATGGCCATCTATTCGCTTCACCGAAACCCGCGCTATTGGAAGGACCCGGAGACCTTCATGCCGTCGCGGTTCGACACGCGCATCAATCCGCCGGTCTCAGCCTATTGCTTTATCCCGTTTTCTATTGGCCGGCGCTCCTGTCTGGGAAACCGTTTTGCGATGGTACTGCGAAAGTCTCTGACTCGAGCGAATGTGAATTCGAATGGAAGCAGTTATTTATATGGGCACTGTATGCGTATATTCAGGTCGAGGCGACGATGTTCCTTGCGATGGTACTGCGGAAGTACACGATTCACGTGCCTCCTGGTTCGTCCCACTTTCCTATCACGGTTCTTTGGCTAGATAACTCATGTTTTACCCGCGCATTCTTAATTTTATGTTGCGACAGGAACGGATCATAAGAAGCTGTTTGCAGGCGAGAACATCATAACTATTACGCCGCTCCATCCTATGCATCTCTACCTCAAAAAGCGCACATAAAGCGTGGAGCAATAAATTGGGCAGGTCTGTTCCCAGTCCCATTCCCAATCTTTATGTGGGAATACACATCCTGACCGCAAACAGGATGCCTTTCAAATTAGTTTTGCGGACGGCACACTGACAAAGCTTAACTTCAATATGAACCCTGCTCCCTGGGTGTTCTGAGGGAGCATGCCTGTATGGGATCTTGAAGAGAGGTTCACTGTGGAAATTGGCTACATGTACAAGCGGTTTTATCATTCACCAAGTTCAAGTAGCTACTTTGAGGAAACTCGTGACGAGTGAGGTTGTATCCAAACTTGCGAAGACAAGCTTTTTTCTTGGCGGTGTTATTTTGGAACAAAAAAACTGTTAAAGAGCAAGATGCAGGTTTGGATAGTGTTTTGGTTTGTTGATTTTGCAATCTTAGTCTTTGTGTGGAAAGATGTCGCAGGAAGAAATTAGAAAACATCACGAAGCAGAGGACCCAGAGCTCTTCTTCTCTCAGACCCCTCCGCCTGACAACTTCGTGGAAACCCAAAATATGGTGAAGGCGTGGTTGCAGGCTCATATAGCTGCGGGCCGTCGCATCGCCCTGGTCACCGTACGTCTCAGTCAGCTCTATCCTTGACGTAGTATGTTTCTCATGCCTCCCTCGTAGAGCGGCGGCACCACGGTCCCTCTCGAGAAGAACACTGTGCGTTTTATCGACAACTTCAGGTGCGCCTCGCAGTGGCTTGTTCCTTTTTTGCTGTATTGACCTCTTCGCTACAGCGGTGGCAACCGTGGGGCCGCTTCTGCTGAGTACTTCCTCAGCCAGGGCTATGCCGTGCTGTTCCTCAACCGCAAGAACTCCCTGCAGCCCTACGCGCGCTACTTCGCCTTGCGCCACCCTACGGGCGACTTCATCGACTTCCTAACTGTAAACGAGAAGGGAGGCGTGGAGGGTAAAGCAGCATCCATCCCGCCTTATCCCCCTTCAGCCTTACTTACTTTCCCTTCCCTCTCTTCCAAGTGCTTCATGAGTTCGCCGAGGTCGAGCATGAGGTTGCCCAGATGCTGAAAGACTTTAATGTCGTTCGCAAGGAGAACCGTTTGTTGCGGGTTCGAGCCCCACCGCAGCCTGCACAGTGCAGGACATGGATGGGATCACGTTGACGTTTCTGAACAAATACTGTCGCAGGTGCGCTTTACGACGGTACACGAGTACCTGTTCTTGCTGAAGTTCATAGCCGTCGAGTTGAACCAGGCGGGGAAGAAAGGCCTCATCTATTCTGCCGCGGCCGTGTCCGACTTCTACATACCCTCGAGTGAGATGGTGGAGTGATCTGCTTAATAAGGCGTACATGAACTCTTGACTTTGGCCGTGCTCACCGATATCTCGGATCACAGGCGGTGCACAAGATTCAATCATCGTCCAATCCGCTTGGGCTTACTATCCACCTTTACAATGTGCCGAAAGTGCTTAACCTCATTACCGGCCAATGGGCGCCCAATGCCTTCGTGATATCGTTCAAGGTACCGGAAAACTCGCGCAGCTTTTCATCTTTTCATTGACACCAACACACGCACCGCAGTTAGAGACGAACATGGACATCCTTGCGCACAAGGCTACCTCGGCACTGAAGAATTACGGAGTCTCGTTGGTTGTAGCGAATATGCTGCAGACCTACAAGGATAGCTTAGTTCTCTTCACTAAGTCTGGGAAGCAGATCCCCATCACCCGAGATGCTGATCCTGACATTGAGAAGCAACTCGTCCGCGCCTGCATCGAACAACATTCGCAACATATCGAGGCATAAAACGACCAGCCCAATGGGTTGCCGCCATAATTAGAATGTATTTACGTTGGGTTGCACGAAGCAAAATGAACCGTCCGGAAGCATTCCTTAAGGGGGTTAGTGCCTCCGGCCTCTCCGTGAACTTTCAAGGTCTTGCAACGTGATTCTCTAGACGCCGTCCAATCGGGAACAAAGAAAGACTTGGCCGGCTAAATGGCCTGTGCACACCTCTTCAACTCTGCTCGCGATGCGCCGTTCTCTTCTTTCTTCCACTACCCGATACAACCCTGCCCTTCGCTTGGGTGTTATCCGGTTTGCTGCTCTTACAACTTGTAACGCTCCGTTAGTTAACAGTTGATTAATCTTGCTCTTCCATTCAACAAAATGGAACTCGCATACGATAGCTCCGGGGCGCAGCGGTTGTATTCTGCAAAGCACAATGGGCGATTCCTCACGCTCGAGTTGAACGGAGGGGAAGCCTGTAAAACCTACCTTTTTGCGGACCGAGAGCGGAAAAAGGCAGCCTTGCTTGACCCTCTCAAGCCCAACATACCCAAGTACCTCGGCGTGCTCGCCTACCACGACCTCAAGCTTGAGTACATCTTTGACTCGCACTCTCATGCCGACCACTTCACCGCCGGGTACGCACAAAAAGCTCCGCTACGTTTAACCAATTAATCCAACAAGATGAGCGTTCATAGGTTCGATCTGGCCTACCTTACCAGCAGCAAATTGGTAATGCACGAAAACGCCCCTGCACCCAAGGTTGACGTTCATGTTCGTGACGGCGAAGTAGTCTCAGTCGGAGATCTTGAGGTAGAGCGCTACCTTTCGTACTACTGCACGACTTCTGTCTTTTACACCATTTCTTCCCCCCTCTCACATATAGGTTAATGTGATGCACACACCCGGCCACACGCCCGACAGCATTGCCCTCTATCTTCCCCAGGTCGGCCACCTCTATAGCGGTGACACCCTCTTGATCGGCGGCACAGGCCGTACCGACTTCGCGGGTGGAGACCCTGGTCAGTCCTACGACAGCATTCAAATGATGTTCGCTCTGCCTGAGGACACC
Source organism: Acanthamoeba culbertsoni (assembly GCA_000826265.1). Lineage (NCBI taxonomy): Eukaryota > Discosea > Longamoebia > Acanthamoebidae > Acanthamoeba > Acanthamoeba culbertsoni. The sequence continues at coordinate 4,550 of CDFF01069617.1, forward strand.
GTATTGTGGCCTGGCCACGACTACCGAGGCAACGTATCCTCTACGATTGGCCACGAGAAGCGAACCAATCCTCGTGCTGGAGGTATGTCTAGCCCATGGCTCCTTGGATGGCAATATTCTAAAGAGGAGTCTCCATGAAGGCGGTAAGACACGGGAGGAATACATCGAGATCATGAACAATCTGGGACTTCCGCTTCCACAGAAGATCATGGAGGCTCTGCAGTGCAATACCTCCGCTTGTAACGATACTGCGATGAAGTTCCCTACCATCACCGAGCTCAACCAGATCAGGCAGCTCGATGCTACTAAGGTGCCACATTCATCGCCGCGTCCTCGACAGACTCAATCATCATCAATCATCAATCATCATCATGTCTCAATAGGTTGAGGAGTTGCTCAAGGAGCCTGCGGAGAAGCGACCAATGATAATTGATGTGCGGCATCCTGATGAAACCTCGGAGCTCGGCCTCATTCCCGGCAGCATCATGATCCCTCTCACCGAACTTCTCAAGGTTGGTCGCATCACTCTTCGGAAGGAGTAACAATCGCTTACCCACCAAACTGAAACAATCATCGGCAGAAATACACCGAGCTGGAGCAGTTCAAGAACAAGGAGATCATCTGCGTGTGCCGTGCGGGCGTCCGCAGCACCACCGCCGCGGCTCTGTTGACTGGCCTCGGCTTCACCCAAGTCAATAACCTGCGCGGTGGCATGCTCGCGTGGCACAAAAAGCAGCCCTCCGCCCAATAGAAGGGAGAGTCGCTTTTTGGAGAGAAAAACAGAGAAAAATTAAAAAAAAATACCACTTCAGATAAAAGAGAATAACCTTGTTGCACCTTGCGTTGTCGCTTAAGATTGATTGATGAGCAGCAGCAGTAAAGAAGCTTTGGACTCATTTGAGAGCATCACAGGTGCAGACCAAGCCACTGCTAAATGCTTCCTTGAGGCGACAAACTGGAATCTTGAGGCATGCCCCCTCTCCTAGGTCGTCAGTGGTCGTCCCAATGATTAAGCATCACCTTCAGGCGGCCATTAGTACTTTCTTCGACCATGGCGGGGTCAGCCCGGCCTCAGGCAACAAGACACGCGCCACCGATAACAAGCTCTCTTCCTTGCTTGCCCGAGAGAAGCCTAGCTCCCCTGCAGGGTACGACGAGTACGATGAGTATAAGTACAAAATATAAGGAACAAGGAAGGAAGAATGACTGAGGCTCACGCACTGTTCAGACGAGGTGGTCGATACGGCACGGACGGAGGAGTGGAAGCGGAACTCGCGACCCTTAAAGGAGACTACAAGAGGCTGCAGGACCAGCTCGCCGTGTACGAGCGTCTCGAGCGAGAGAGAACCGAGAGGGAGCGAGAAGACGAGGAGCTTCGCCTCGAACTCGAAGACGAAGCCGCCATGGACGACGACAGAGTGAAGCAGTATATGGCCGGTATCGATCCCCAGCTGCGCCGACGCATCAGGCGGACATACCGCAGGCTGGCCACCGCCGACCCGGATCCCATCATGCGCCAACGGGCTGGCGGGGCCGGAGTCCGCCGACCAATCGGGAAAGTGCAGCTGCCGGCCAATCGCCTGCAGGCTTTGGCATTCGAGCTCGGCCTGGCGATGAGCAACGAAGAGGCGCTCCGCACTGGGCGCGCTCTGGGCGTCCTACCCGATGATCCGTCCAGCTCAGGAGACGAGCGAGTCATCCCCTGGCCGAGCTTCATTGGCTGGTGGGTTGCGGTGCAGACCAAGGTATGATGATACCCTCGTCCATTTTCTAGGTCTGTTAAATCATATAATATTATTATCTTATTATATAATTAATTCACTAACAGTACTTATAAACAGATGCAGAAGCTTGAGAAAAACCCAGAGAAAGAGTGGAAAGGAATAGACACTACGCTTTCCAAGATCGAATCATTCATGTCGGTCTTGTCCGAGGCCACGTCCAGCCTATCTGAAACAAGCGATTCTGGCGTACTCCACATTCTTTGCATTCCTGCAGCTTCTCCGTGTAAACTGACCCCCCAATATAGGATGATATATCCCTGGAAATTAACACGAACGCCGGCACTTCGTTCGATTCGGCGGCCACTCTTTGCGCAGCCTTCAGTTTAAATCCAGAACAAGGTCACCCACAATATTTTTATTTTATATTATCTTTTTTTTTTTGATTAACCCCACAATCAAATTGTATTGTGTTACCTTGTTTTATTTCAAAAAAAAAAAAAAAAAAAACAAAACTCAATTTCTTTCTGTTTAGCCGCGGCTTGGCGAAAGGAACATTGCTCTCCATCAGAAGACGTCGCGATTCTGTCCTTCTCTTTCATCGCCAAAAAGGTTGTTTTCTGTAACCATATCACAAATGTGCATTTGTGTTTATGTCTGTTAACCATTACTCATTCCCCCCCTTTAAATCACTGCTGAAATACTCAGGAAGTGGACAGTTTTGGGCTCGGAGAGCTTTCAGGCAGTATAAAAGACGTTCTCGCCGTAATGAAACCGAAGCTGAAGTATTCCAGCTATGCCGTACAAATCACCAATAGGCGACAGCCAGAAGAGTCTACAACCAATCAACAAACATCATCACTGGACAAAAAAGGCAAACAATTAGAACCAATCGGAGACGAGGACCAATTGCAAGTGTTACGAGTGGTACTCTTTTTTGCCGACCTGGGCGCACTTCATGCAGCAGCGGCAATGGTTTTGTTGGGATTTGAACTCAAGTCCTTCGATGCCGTTCTCAACCTAAGTGGCGGAATTTACGACGAAAAGGAGGTATTCACCATTTTTCCCCCCTTTGCAATCAACAGAGGATTCCTTTCCTTTCAAGTATGTTGACTCTTATTTGATAGGGCGCGCATGATGAAAGGATAAAGGCCAGCGCGCAGATGAGCGCGCGACTTCCCGTCGGCCAGTGGGCGGCAGTAGTTCGCGCTCTAAATGTATTACGCGGCGCGACTCCAGACAGAGACATGTCGACCGGTTTGATGACAAAACTGCGCCAATTAGCGTTGCGCTTCGAGTTCATCGACCTTGGTGACCTCATCGCCCACGTGTTTCCGTCCTATTCGGTTTCTTCCACGACTTCTGAGAACCAATCGTCATCTTCGTTGTCGACATCATCGTCAATGCCGTCGACAGAATCTCATGATAACTCGAATGACGGACATCTGTCTTGGCGTTCGCTGAAGCGGCATGTTTCTGATTGGCTGGCGGAACGCTTCTGCCAAGCGAAGGCTCCGGCCATGGCCTCTTATTCGGACCTTTGTGAAAAGCTTCACGTATATTTATTGGCTTCTTGTTTCCTGCCTTGTTTCACCTATTGACAGAATCTGATTGGACCGTCATATAGGCTTTTGATTCGGTTCACGTGCAATGCGGAAACGCAGTGTTGCGTGTAACAGGCGAGAACGTGCTTCTCTCCTTTTTGCCGACCAAAGATCAACTTGTTCCCATCATTCGTAAACCATATTTATCCCTCTTTGTCCGTAGATTCAATGTTTTGATCTTCTTTTTCGCTCAACAGGCCAAATAGAAGAGAAGCATAAAGAAAGCGCACAAGCCGCAAAACGCCCTGATTCTGTATGCGCGGCACTGCTGGGCAACTCCGGTGTTGGCAAGGTTACATTATAGAGATGTTGCAGTGCAACTTCAAGTATGGAAACCAATGCCTGCTTTTCACAGACATTTTTCGCCAAATCAGCCATGGCGTGGCAGATGGACGACGAACTAGTCGTCACGCTTGCTGTCGACGGCCGTCCAATCACCTTTGGTAACTGCATATTCCGTATGACAATTATCACATTGTTTAAATATTTACAAGACCCCGTTCGCTCTGTACAGAACTAAAAGATTGCAAGGACTCGACTAACTACGCGAGGGCGCGAATCATGGCAAAAGTCGATGCGGTCGCCCTCTGCTACGCGGTGGACGATCCCCACTCCTTTGCTTCGGTGAGCAGCAAGTGGCTGCCCGAAGTGGTGCAGTACAAAAAGCCGTTCATTTTGGTCGCCTTCAAGACAGACCAACGCCAGCGAATGGCAGGAACGATCTCGGAAGAGGAGGTCAGTTAGGGAAATGAGAAGAAACAAAGAGGCAATACCTGACTCATTTGGTTCATCGATGCAGGGAAGGAGACTTGCCGATTACATTGGCGCGCACGGCTATGTTGGTATGTAACAATATTTTCGCACATTAACAACATAGTAATAGTAATAGTACTAGTTATAGTGATAATTGAACTGGCCAACAGACTTTTAATAATCATAAAATGACTGCAGAGGTTTCGGCGATGAGCGGACAATGCTTGCCGATGCCTTTCCTAGAAATATACAAGGCTTACATAAAAGCACTGTCTTCTGGACCCGAAGCCGCACGCAGAAGAGCAAGGCGGAGCACCATCAAGTCGGCGCTGGAGGAGTCCTCACAGTCCTCCATTGAAGATTGAACGGCAGTAAAAATTCCAGCAAATGGATGGCCAAAGAAAAGGGCATGAAAATTGTAATGTTCGGTGAAGACCTCTTAGTCGGCAGATGAAGCCAAGAATCGTTTCTTCTGGATTAAAGTGCTAAGATGGAAACCGAATGGCCTTCTTGGTCGCCGCCTAGCCATTTTCCGGACGCCAAAGGTAGACCTCGCATCTCATGTTAGTCTAGATACTGACCTCCGTGGAGCAGAAATTGACTACCAGAAGGCCATCGTCATGCTGCACGAGCCCTTAGGCCAGCGTCTTCAACTAGAAGCCGGTTTGGTTGCCTTTCTAGCTCCCTCATCCTCTCCCTCTACCCACACTCACTCCCCCTTCAGAAGAGAGAGGCCAGTCTCAATACTGCTGGCTACACCCCCATTTTGAGGCCCAGAAGAGAGGCTCCTTTTGTGCCCTTGCCTCTTGTACCATCATCCTCAACGCGCTGTCTTCACTGCAGCGCGCTTTAGATGAGGCTGAAGACCCCAACAAGCAGCTTGAGCACGGCCCTGTGTACCAACCTCTTTCACAAGATGCCTTGTTTCGCAGCGTCGTCATGAAGCACCTTCACAAGAGAGAGAAAGACATGCACAGAGGTAATTATCATCGTATCGTTTTTCCTTTTTTCCTTAGAAACCTTTTAACATAGAAGTTTATTTGAACATATATATTCACGAACAAACGACAGCAGGCCTACATCTGTCACAAGTCGCCCGCATGTTCGAGTTGGCAGGCGCCGATGTGGTGCTGCGCTGCTCGAGGGATCCGGAGAAGGTGTCACGCTGGCTCAGGGAGGACATCAGTTCGGTGTTTATGTCTTCCTCGAGTTCATCGCAGAAGCGTTGCATTGTAGCAAACCTATGGCGCATCTTTGAAAATCACAGAGGAGGCCACGTGTCTCCTCTGGCCGCCTATCATGCCGAGCGGCAGCTGGTCCTTTTGCTGGACGTTGCCAGCCACCGGACTCAACCCCATTGGATCTCCGTTCACGACCTGGTTTGTCGTGATTTATTAATTATTCATTTCACGCTACATGATTTAGTTCATATCCTCACATGCGGTCCTGTTTTCCACACACCGACAGGTACCTTTGATGTGTCGTGTTGATAGTTGGTCAGATCGAGCGCGAGGCTATCTTGTCGTCTCCTTGCCGAGCGGCGCGCTAACGCCATCCGCCTAACTGTCATATAGATGTACCTTTACAGATACCAACAATACGCCTTCGCATAATTCTCTTTTTTAGTGTAATTTATTTACCTCCTTTCTCATCAATTCTTTGTTGTCGACTTTCAAGCTACGCGAAATTCGGACCGCGCAACTGGGATTCGTATGCGAATAGCGAACGCTGGCTTGCCCGAAAGGCTGTGGTTTGGAAAGGGAAGAAGGCTAGCCCTCCACGTAAGAGAGAAGGGAATCGCGAATGTTGAGAAGAACAGTGTTTGTGCGACTAGCAGGGCGAACTCGAGCTATTACACCAGCACACAGCCCACTGGCAAACAGAACGCAATTGCATAGACGGTCAGACGAAAAGCGTTCACACCAACATGTTTGTAGCAGGGTTCTTCTCACCACTCACAACTTGATCTCAGACAGCAGCAGACGCAAGCACAGCAGATGTCAGACGAAGTAAAGGTAGAGGCCGGCCCGGGCATCACACTGTCAGGGAACCTCTCTATCCCCAAGGGGGCCAAGGGAATCGTAGTCTTTGCCCATGGAAGCGGCAGCAGTCGCTTTAGGTCTTGTCCTACTGCCATATCTTTACAAGACGAGCTAGAAAGTCTCATATATAGTGCTGTGTTCAGCCCTAGGAACCGATATGTGGCTAAAGTCATGCAGGAAGGAGGTCTTGCGACTTTCCTCTTCGATTTGCTGACCCCTCCCGAAGAGGAGATCGATGACGTCACTCGAGAGCTGCGGTTCAACATTCCCTTCCTCGCCGACCGCATGGTGACCGTCACCAAGTGGCTGCGCAACAACGAAGCAACTCGAGATCTCAACGTGGGCTACTTCGGCGCCAGCACCGGCGGAGGAGCAGCCATCGTCGCCGCGGCTCGCCTCAAGGATGATGCCCAAGTTAAGGCAGTAGTCTCGCGCGGAGGCAGGCCGGACCTGGCTGGCCGCTCCCTACGGGACTGCCACGTACCGACGCTTCTACTGGTTGGCGGAAGAGACGGACCGGTGATAGACATGAACAAGGAAGCCCTCGACCTTCTTCAGTCCCAAAGTTCGTTCCCTTCCTTAAAAGGCGGTGCTTGTTATAAACTACGATGATCTCTGATACCAGAGCTACATTGCAGTCAAGGAACTGAGGATCATCCCCGGGGCGACGCACTTGTTTGAAGAGCCTGGGAAGCTCGAAGAGGTGGCCCGCAATGCACGGGACTGGTTCCAGAAGTACCTAGGCACACCGCAAGCACGATCAGTAAGCGAGGAGAGGTAGACGTGATCATGCACTGGATTCTCTGGGGCTAGAAACTAGAAACAAAGGAATGACTGCTGTCCTCTGCCTCCTTTTGAGATGAAAAGATACATTTCCCTTCCTTCTTTCGGCCTAACAGTGAACGGAAATGTTTCCGTAGAAGGGGAGCTCGTTCCCTTTCCACAGAACAAGTGCGTTCGTTCTGCGTGCAGAACAAGTGCGTTCGTTCTGCGTGCAGAACAAAACGTTGGACCATTTTTTT
>CDFF01069621.1:0-13603 GCA_000826265.1 Acanthamoeba culbertsoni
GGTCACGGCCGTGAGACCCCTGAAACCGAACTTGGGCTTGCTTGTCATTTTCTTTCTCTACAGTCGACGAAAGAAACCCTTGTGTGGATGTGCTGCACACCAAAGTGGTTACAACTCTTGTTAGTTGTGGTAGACTCGATGGTCGCTTAGTGGGTGTTTTAAACAAAGCGTAGATTCAATAAGCTAGCCCAGGTTCACTTCAGGGATGTGGGCGTGCGTACGTGCGTTTCCTGTCGTTTTGCCAGGAGGTGCTTCGTCGCTCGGTGGTGTTTTTGCAAGGCCGCAATATCTGCCGGAGCTACGCAAATTAAGCTCAAAATATGTCACCTATTTCACTATTGACAGACATTCGTTCGTAGGTGGAACTTCCTTGGCAGGTTTTAGAAAAAAAATTTGTGTGTGGGCGAGGTCACCAACACCACTTACACTGCAAGGCACAAGAATGACCTCCGCCAGTGCATAAGGGCGGCGAGATAAGACGAGGTTGCGGTGTTTCTACACCAGCTTCTTCTCCTCTGCTCGACAACCGGCAATTGATAGCGCCTAGGCGCTGCATTCCAAAATCTGACGCATTCCCATTCTAACGGCACGTTTCTGTCTCCCGCGGCTGGGCGCTCTGTTGACCAGGCGGCAGTGCGGTGCAATGCTTGGTCCCGTATATCCCGCAGCTTATACGTCCCCACTTCCCTGGGTAACTGTAGTTAAGAAGATTAACACTGCTACTAACGCGTTGTGCTCTCACAACACCCATGGCTGATGCTGACTGCCATCATAGTGCTCCCAACGGATGATGCCGTTTTGCCACATCCCATGTTCCAGAAATGAAATGTGAGCCTACTGCACCTAATTAATCCCAGTACGCGTAGTGGGCCTGCCGTACATGAACCCAGCATCCTTGGGCCGCTTCACATGTGAGGAGTATCCTGGCGGATCCCCTCACCTTGGCTTGTATGTTGTGGTAAATCCTGCGGATGGTGTTTTCCCCATTCCGCCCACTATTCCTCACGCCTGCAGCACCAGATGCGTAAGCATCAGGAGCTCTACCGAGCGCGTCGGGACGTCTGCAGTAGTCACGCACCCATGTGGATTGATGAGGACCACCTGGATGAGGGTGTCCACGAAGTGTGTGTAGTGGTAGAAGATACAGGAGCCGTCTTGCAGGGGTATGATGCCCCCCTTGCCCCCGCTAAATGGCCAGGAGAGCGACCACACCGGCCTCCCGTCGAGGTTACAGCAGACGCATTGGCCGTTCTTGATTAGCGACAGCCTCTCTCGTTGGCGTGCACACAGGTTAACAGGCCGCCCTCTATCGCGAGCCCCACCTCTCCGGTTCACGCGCGTATGGTGGTAGTCGACGAGCGGCTTCCTCCATTGACACCATCACGTACTCTGGTCAAGTGCCGTACTCATGAGTGCGGCCGTACTAAGCAGAGCCAGAAGCGAGCGGACGAAGAGGGAGAGAGGGAGGTGGAGGGCGTGCCTGGGGAGAGGATGACCGGCCTGGTAGGCTCGCAGCGCATGTCGTTGCCCAGCGGAAGGAGATCGGCGCGCCAGAGCTCGCCCGCTGCGGACGTCCAAGGCAATGAGCGGCCGCTGGCCGACCACGACGCGGCCTCAGTCATTTGCAGTGTCTTAGATTAAAAGCGACGGAGTGCAGTTAAAGACTGAAGCTGAAAACGTTATTGTCCTTAATGTCACTACCGAAGACTGCGAGAAATCGAACTTCCAACAAGCCTGAGGCGACCTGAAAAACTCAAGACACATAACTGTATTGAACAACCTATGCCCGTTTGTACTTGGCGTGCTCCTCGCGGAAATGCTTCCGTATGAGCCTATTCCAGTTGAGGTGGTACAAGACGGCCACCAGCCGAAGCACAGGCATGGACACCATTTCGAGCAACAGCCGAGACACTCGGTCGGGCGGATTGAAGCCGCACGATACCAGGCCTGAGGGCAGCGAGAGGCCAGACAATAAATGAGCACGCGAGGGAGGGGAAGGTGTAGCGTTGCCAGATTGGTCCTACCGAGCGCCTCTCCATCAAAGTTGGCGAACATCTCGAAGCGGTACTGGATGAGGCCCGCCACGATGCCCTTGGCCACATCATCGGGCGGCACCACTCCGCCACTCTCGGAGATGATCTTGGCGATGGTCGGTTTGTACGTATTTTCCTCTCTCAGCATCGGCGTGTCCGTGTCCGGCGGATAGCTGGGCAAGGAAACCTCAGGTTCAGAGAGGAGAGAGAGCAGAGAGCAGAGAGAGAGCAGAGAAGAGACTCACGCAGCCCTTTCGAAGAGGGCGTACCATAGGGAGATCCATATGTTGTAAGGGAGAAGTTCCTGCGACAGCGACTGGGCGAGCCCTTTGAGGGCCCACTTGGTGGGGGCGTAGGCGGAGTAGCCGAAGGTGGCCGAGAGTCCCGCCATCGAGCTGATGAAGACGATTCGTCCGGACTTCCGCTCCTTCCTTCAGCAGACGAAAAGACGTGTGACACGTGTGACACGGGAAAAAAATGTTGCAACAGGTCAGAGCCGCGGTTCCGATCCATGTGGGATGCCTCTGCATGTGGCGGAGGAGGTACGGTACATGTGCGGCAGGACCGCCTTGACGCAGGAGACGGTGCCGATGTAGTTGATCTCCACCAGCTGGCGGAAGGTCGCAATGTCGATCTCATCAAAGTGTGTGGGACGAGTCGCCCCTGCACTGGTGATGAGGACGTCCACAGGTCCGACTCTGTTATGTATATTTATATATATATATATATAAAAATATATATGGTAACTCGCATAAGAAAGGTGACAAAATTATAAATAAATAAATAAAAAGAATAAACCATCAACAAAAATGGACAGATAAATTGAACAAAAAAGGGGGGGGGGATTGGGAGTAAACGGAACTCTTGTACAAGGCGAGCTATTTCGCTTTGCACTTGGGTATCATTCGACACATCAACGGAGAGGATTTCCACAAACTGCTTCTGCGGATCTCTGCACGCGCCTCTGATCTCTTCCGCTGCAGCCTCCAGCCTAAATTTGAAATTATTGCAGAACATATATTCAGAAAAATATGAATAAACAATACGTCGAACGAGTACGGGCCAGAATGGTGATATTGGCGCCCAGTTGAGCAAGGCGCATAGCAGTGGCTTTGCCAATGCCACTGCTCCCTCCTGTCACGGTGATTGCATATTACGATTGGCAAGGTTCATAAATCTCATCTATGCGTAAAACAGACCCGTTATGAGAACATGCTTGCCGGCCGGTTCAAAGCGCTGTGGCGAGGTAGCCCAGTGAGCCAATGCCAAAAGAAGGGCGACTACCACCGTCGAAACAGCCAAGATGAGCAGCCACTCCATGTGTGGGCGGGAAAAAAAAGTAAAGGGAAAAAATATTTTTTAACATTTTCTTCGGTGCTTCCTCCTCTGGTGAAGCGAGAATGTGAATACATAACAATACAATATAATAGAACTATATTACTGGATCTCCATGTGGCCGTTGTTGAGAATCGTGCACAGGCATTCTTTGAGGGCGGGGTTGATTCCTTCATCGAAATGCAGCTCTGTGATCCGCAGCACGGAGTTCATCAGCTCTTTCATTCGCCTATTGGTCCCCCAAACCTTTCCTTCAGAACTGCGCGAGACGGTTCGAAATTTCTTGGATTGCACAGTAAGGCCTTACCGGTCAAACTCCATGACGAGTTCCCACTTGAACCAGAACTGCTTCTCGTCTTGCTTGCTCGAAGCTTAAGTGGTGGTGTCACGTGTTAGGTAAGCCAATCGGATTCTTGAGTCGGGTGGTTTACACACACACACACATTTCTTGAATAGACATACTCAGGGGTAATTCTTTTCTGATATGAGTAATGGTGACTGAATCTCGTTCGAATGTTATTCGGACTCGCCAACCGTCTACGCTCGTGTCATCCTATATCAACATTGTCAAGCGTTCGATTCCCTTGCGTACATGATGATATCATCGGCAGGGAGTTTTTATATATATATATATATATATATTGTTTTTATACCTTGGTCATCACGTGCGACTGTGTGATTTCGGTCTTGAGCACGATAATTGGAATGAAAATCACGCTCTGGTTTATCATTTTGAAAACTCGCGCAGTTCTCGAATCTTGCCCGATTGTCTTGAATTAATGACGTAAATATCTTTTCTACTGATATAATCAACACACAGAGGCAGGGGCGAGCAAGCGAGAGGTACCTGAGTGAAGAGGGATCCCGTGAGCATTTCCATATCGCCTTTGAAGTTCGACCGAACCATTTCGTCCAACCTGTGCGAATAATCGGACCCAAAAAAAAAACAAAAAAAAAACAAAAAACGTTACATTGCGACCGCACAGGCGGACCATAATGACTTACGCCTTCTCGATCTCGGCCAGCTTCTGCTTGCTCTCCATTTGCTGGGCCACCTGGAGGATGACCTGCCGCATGCTCTCGAGCTGGCTCAGCCGGTCAGCCATATATTTCTGGCCTTCGCCCTCGCGAGGTCTGTCCCGCTTGTCGTCTTCCGCGACGCTGAGGAAATGTTCGGCCGAGTCGAACACCACGTTGGCCATCTCGGGGTCCTGCGTTTTCCACAGAATCAGCCTATTGCAGTTGAGCAAGGGGGGGGGGTGAAGCACGATGCGCGTGCGGTACCTTCAGGTCCTTCTGTGAGATGCCGACCTTCTCGAGAAACCTGAGTGTGGAGTGCTTGACGTTGGGCGGGGCTGCGATGGCTTGTCGAGATTTGGCCTGTTGCTCCTTCAACTTGGCGTACTCCTCCAGGGCGACAATGAAGGCGTTGCTTTCGGTCCTCATGTTGAAGGCGATGCCCAGGTAAGTTTCTACACCGCCTGTGGGCACAACGACCGAATGGGAGGGATGTTCGCTGAGCGGCGGAGTAACCCACCAAAGGATTCAAAAGGGAGATGAAACCCTGTGTGGTCTGTATGGCAAAGTAGCGCGTCGAGTCTGACACGGTGAACACCTGAGAGATGGGCACAGAGCAGACAAGGGCATCCCCTTCGCGCACTTCAACGAACGGCACATGTGTGGTCTGTTCTTCCACCCCAATGGAAAGAGTTGCAGCTTTCCACTGCTCGGGCCACGAGCGAGCTCTGCTGCGGGTGTTAGGTGGTGTGTATGGTGACGAGCAAATAGTACCGAAATCGATTTTCATCGTCAGGCAAGTTGCTGTTGAGCCAAATCTCGAAGGTTTCCGTCTTGTGCTGCTCTTGCGATGGTGTTTCATCTTTAGCCGAGTATTTCACTTCAATGTCAATTCTTTTGACGAGCCCTACCGGTCGGGTTGAGTTAACAGTGGATGTGCACATTCTCGATTCTCTACTTACGTGGCAGGTCCTTGTAGACGGGCAGTTGCGTTATTGGCGTGCGCCATAAATGCATTAACTTCTCGCCGAGCCCAAAGGAGGCATTTCGGCAGCCCGGGCTCATAAAAGCCGAGGGTGGAAGAGATTTCATTCTCTCCCCGGAGAGAGGCGATTTGACTTCATTGTTCAATTTGGAACTCCTCCTCTTCAAAAACATTGCACTGGGAGGTCGTAGACCCTTGGTCACCGCACACCATAGCGAAAGGAAATGCCTAGGAAATTACAAACAAGTGTTGTCTCCTGACAAACCAAAGGATAAACTTTCCTTTCTCGACGGTGCCTGGATACATTTATTGACCAGATGTTTATTTCACACATGTTAAATAGCAAATAAATAAATAGAAAACTGGACACACGAGCAGAAAGATGCACTATCTTCCGCTCCGGCTGTGTGCCCATTCCCTCCTGAGTCTTCTCTTCCTCCCCCTCTCCCTCATCCCTCGTGTGGCTGGTGACCGGAGTTCTGCGGTGAGCATCTGTGCGACGAAAGAGCGGAGGGGGATCGCCTAGGCCCCGAAGTGAGCAGGCGTGTAGCGCCCGTGGAAAATCCCTTCGTGGGCGATGAACCGCCCACCTCGTCACCCGTCCTCGTCTCATCCCGGCGTGACGCGTCGATCATCATGGAGGGCGTCGGTGGAAGGGGCTTGGCAGGCACGAGACCCTTGCGTTTCGGCGGGGTGGGCACAGCCTTGTCCTCCAGCGAACAGGAGCGCGACCGTCCCTTAAGCTGACCGTCCGCCTTGCCGTCTTCTCCCTCGGGTTGGTCGACACGGCACCCGTTTATTCCACTCACGATCGCATCCTCTTCCCATGAGCTGCTCTTGTCCGCAACGACCGCAGAGCCGTGCATGCGTCTGCCGATGCTGACATCGGCCTTGTCCGCACCGGCAAGACCCGGCGAATGCCGCACCTTGGCATATACGGTGACCGGGCGCCGCGAACGCTGGGCAGACGCGGATGAGGCCAGCGAAGAGGTCGAGCTCTGGGCCGATCCACTGCTAGCCACGAGCCTATCCGTCTTCCTTTCCTTTGTTGCCCCGTTTTCCTCTTCGTCGTTGTTGCTGCTGCTACCGCTGGTATTGCTGCCCAATTTCCTGTCTTGCTCCTTGTCCTTCTTTTCTTTCTTGAGCTTACGAATGGTGCTCCCGCCATCGGTCGACACCTTTTTGAGCTTCACCAGCTTCTTCTTGATCCCGCGCATCGACCCCTTCTTCTTGGCCTCGGGACTGGCCGCTCCTCCCTCCGCCCCGGACTCCCCCCTCCCCTTCCCCGGCGACATTTCACCGTTTTCTTTCTTCATCGTGCCTTCGCTCTTTTTCGGCGACGGCAGCTCGGGCACGACTTCGGACGATGCGCAGCGCTCGATTTGGCTTCCTTGGCTCGTGTCGTCGTCTTCGTCCTCCTCTTCGTCCTCCTCCTCCTCTTCCTCCTCATCCTTATCGTCATCACTATCGAGAGCCTCGTCGGTCGCAGCAAACGAGTCCGCGTCCTCGTCGCTCTCCTCCACGACGAGGAGTCGTTCATGCTTCGCACGAATCCGCTCGCTGGCCTGCACACAGAGCGGAGGAGAAAAGTGTGACACATTAGCCCGTTTTCTTTTCTTTTCTTTTCTCTTTCCCCTTCCTTTTCTTTCTAATTTTTTTGCTGTTCTTTCTTTCTTGCTTGATTTCTGCCGAGCACGAGTGAAAAAGATCAGCCGTGAGGTAGGATCGTTGATCGTACGATCTTCTGGAAGAACTGTTCGTAGGTCGTTGTGATGGCCGCGTCCTCTTCGCCGTACAGCTGAGCCATGTGCGCCTCGACCTCCTCCATGATCACGATCACGCCGAATTCTTCGCGTGCCAGTGAATCGCGAAACCTGGCAATGAATCGCGCGTAGAGGGAAAATAAATAAATAAATAAATAAATAAATAAAACATCAATTTACGCTAAATATGAAAATCGATTAAGATAGGGGCGGTTTGTTGTCGCACCGCTTGGGCTTGTGGTAGATGTCGAGGTCGCCCTTCTTGAGGATGAGGCCGCCCTGATCAAGCTCCACGAATGCCGTATGGAATGAAAAACGAAACATGCTCTGTTCGAATTTCTTCTTCGATCCTTCCTTCGTTTTGTCGAGAACCTAAATATTATTTGATTTTTTTGTTTTGATTTGATTTGATTTGATTTGATTTGATTTGATTTGATTTGATTTGATTTGATTTGATTTGATTATTTTTAGGAATGTATATTCACTAAATAAATGGGGGGAACGATTACTTGAGGGAAAGAAAGAAAGGAGGAACAAATGTGATGTACCACCCTTTCAAACTTTACTTCTATTTTGGTAGTGAGGAAATAAAGTCTGCAAGGGTGTCGAAATATATATATATATATATATATATATAGGAAAGTGAAAGAAACTGAGTGTGACAGAAAAATTGTCTCGTCACTCAGCTAACTCTCTGCCAATTCACGCTTATTGTTATATATACATATTTATATATACATATATATATTGTTGATAATATTATCAACTGTATTGAGACCTGGATGTATATGTGTGTGTATGTGCAAAGAATGCGTAGACGGGCTGGACGATTGGTGATACCTTTTCTCGGTTCTCCTTCAGGTGGTAGAACTTGATTAGCACATCGCCCTTGACCATGCAATCGATATCCCATATGATAGATGAGGACTCATCCGTGCCGTAAAACCTATTCACATTGCATTACATTTAGGCGTTGATTTTTTATTTTTATTTTTATTCAATTTAATTTTTAAAAAAATAAACAAAGGGGAAATATTAAGTAGTACTTGGTGAGAGGGCCGTTGCGAGTGGTGTGGACGAGCTGCCGTGGATTGGAACGCGTGTGGTAGATGTTCACATAGGGGCGACATCCCTGCTTCGTCCAGCATGGGACTGCTGTCATCACTGCACAAACACATTGACAATCATTATATATATATATATATATATTTCTATATATTATTACAATTATTATTTGATTTTGTTTTGTTTTATTATCGTGTAATGGCATGTACCGACTCGCCGAATTCGAAGCACCTTTGGGTGAGGACGAACAGTATTGCGCAAAATATGTTGAAAATATGTTACGTATCTGCACATTGAAAAAACAGATAGGCAGGGGAACGAGTAGAAAGGTGAAATGCTTGGTTTCATTGTAACCGTTGGTTGAGAAGATAAGCACTATTTACCGTTTCTGGGAGGTTTGGGTGACGCCGCGCTCCTTCATAGAGCGCATGTAAGCAAAATGCAGCAACGCTTCCTGTGGGTCGGCGAAATAGCCCGTAAAAATAAGGTAGCAACCGATAACGGTTCCCGTGCGACCTGAATTCGGACGAAGAAACTTGACCAATTATTGGGCGTATGAAAATTATTATTATTAATTATTAATTAGTATTAATTATTACCCTTGCCGCCTACACAATGGATGACAGCAACATGTTCGGGTGACGCGGAAAGCCAGTTATCCATGGAGACGATGATTTGGAATAAGAGGTCGAGCGGGGGCGAGTGATGGTCGGGGAAGCCAAAGTTGAGGACTTGATGGTTGAACTTGGAGTAGTCGTACGTGCGACCACTACATAGAGCCAAAGCCGCAAGTAAGCCAAAGAGATGGAAGAGAGATTTGGAGGGAAGGGCCGAACCTCAAGTTCCAAATCATGTAGTTATTTTTGTGGTAGGTTTGAAGCATGCGAGACACTTCATCAATGTCATTTCGATAAGTGGCCTCAATTCCAGAGGCAGGAAATGCCATCGCTGCCGGAAGCAGACCGAAAACAAATAAAATCAATAACTCTTAATTGAGGATTTGATTGGCGGCAAAGAAGCTTCAAAGGGCAGCAAAGAAAATACCTATGATGTTGTTGGTGATATAGGATAAATCGAGATTGTGCTTTTTGTCATTAAATCGAATTCTATCCTTCGATACGGCAGTCCTCACCTTCTTTTTGATATTCATGGTGCCGCGCCGCCACGAGCGAAAGCGTTGTCACTCTTTGGTGCACGTAGTGCGAGCTCACAGGTGTTAACTCCCCTAATGAAAGACTGTAATGAAATAAACGAGAAATTGCGCCACCTCTCATCCAATCGCCATTCTTTTTAGATTGTTTGTTTTTATGATTACTTAGTGGTGTTGCGTCGTGAAGTGAATTTTCTTACAACTCTCACTACTATTTCGGACCTATCCAATGCCGACAGCTTTTTGCGGTGTTGGGCACCCACCTTAGCAGCAGCACGGCTTGTACTCACAGGCAAGGAGGTTGGACACAGCAACTCACTAAAATGAGGCGCATCACTTCTACTCTCAGGGGTTCTTTTACCTCGCGGGCTGCCGCCAGCGGCTTCATTGCCTCCAGGTATGCGAACATCGAGCCCATTCAACTCCGCGCTCCCGTCGCTCAATTTTGACTAACCCCATATCCATTCAATTCACCCAGGCGTCTGGCTACCCACGCTCCTGCTGTGGAACTTTCCTACACTACCAAGCAGGGTGGACCCGCCGAAGAAGCTGCGGATGTGAGGGTTGTTGATATTGACGAGCTTTTCAACCCTGCCTCCGGCTATTGGGAGGACCCCAAGAACTGGAACGACATGGATTATTTCTGGAAGCTCAAGGTTGAGAGGCTTCAGCAAGAGTATGGCAATCCCTCATCCCCCCTTGTATTTACTTTCCATTTCTTGTGCAAACAAACTTATGAACTTAATCGCCATAGGCTCAACATCTCTGCCGAGCAGGCCTCCAAGTTCCGTAAGGATTACGACATTTCCAAGGGTTACCTTACACTTGAGTGGATCCTTCCCTCGCCCCCTCCGGAGCACACTTTTGAAGAGCTTCCCATCCTCAAGGAGACTGATGAGGAGCTGGCCAACACATTTGAGGCTCGCGCCTCCAGGTTGCTTGAGAGCGCCCACAGGGCCAAGGCTGTCACCGCCGAGCACACCCAGACTTTTGAGGCCCTCGCAAAGGACTTCAGCTTCAGCGAGAGGGAAAAGGTAGCCTTCAAGGAACTTCTCAACCGCTACGCCAAGGGCCAGACCCCCAGCTTCCCTAACGAGTATAGCGAACACCATGATCACCACTAAAGAGTGGAATCTGTTCTTTTTTGTTCTTTCAATAATGTTATTCTTAAATCGCGAGTGAAAAAACCAGGGGGGGGCTGTGCATCCACAGATTGTGTGCACTTGCTGTAAAGTTGCTTTATTTTTCTCTGTCCATATTTGTGTGAGATGGAGGCGCAAATGCAACCCAATCCACTGGTTCTATGGGGTCCTATTTACACCATGAACCCAGCAGCACCATGGGTAGAGGCTGTTGTAGTGTTAGAAGGTCGCATTGCCTATGTCGGTTCCAAGGTCAATTGGAAACCACCACATTTTGTTGCTCACACACATACGTTCTGCTGATTAATTGATTATTTGATTGATTAGGAAGGATCACAAGCATACCTAACGCCAGACGCAACGCTGGTTGATGTTGCTGCCGGTCTCTTCCTCGTATCCAGAGCTGGCGTCTTCACCTACAACGTAACTAACCGCAGCTAACACAGAGGGCGGGATGGTTCTACCCGGCTTCCAGGATGCACATGTGCACCCCTTGAGTGGGATGATCATCGAGCAGAGCTGTGACCTCGCTCGCTGTGGCGGCCTCGAGCCCGCGCTCGAGCTGGTGAGGACCCTCTTTGCCTCCTAACAGTCACTTCAACAAATGCCCGTCATACTTCCATGACACAATCAATGACCGACCTCTCATTTTAACCACACTCCACCTTACTTTGCGGCCTACTTCCTTCCAGATCAAGAAGTATGCTCTCGAACATCCCGAGTTGGAGTGGATCGTGGGCGGGGGTTGGGATATGTCGTGGTTTCCCACCGGCCTATCACAAGCAAGCGTGCTGGATCAAGTCCTGCCCGACCGACCAGGTCCTCCTCCCCTTCTCCCCTCTCTCCCCTCCCCTCCTTACTGGCTACCTTCGGTCTCTGGCCTCACTTCATCATCAGCCATTTTCAGACGTGTCGACGGTCATGCGGTGGTACGCCATTTCTTATATATATATATATATATACGGATGATTATATATGACTATATCGGGGAGGAATTGCCAATTATTATTGGTCGGCCAACCAATCGGGATGGTCCAGTGGGCCAACACAGCCGCGATGAAGGCGATCGATGTCTATCACAAGGACGTGGCGGACCCGCCTCACGGACGAATCGACAAGGACCCGGTCACCGGCTACCCAATCGGATCATTCCAGGAACAGGCCGGCGACATGTTCCAGAAACAAATCCCCTCGCTCACATTGGACGCCCGTATCAAGGCACTGGAGCTTGGCATGAAGCGGATGGCCAGTCTGGGCATCACCGCTTTCCAGGTGCGTGCAGGAGAGACCACCAGTTTAGCAGTTTAGTAGTATATTGAGTCAATGGTGATATGACGATGATGATGACGATGATGATGGTGGTGGTTGTAGGACGCCTTGATTCGTGGTCCCAACGTCCAAGCCTACCAAGCCGCCCTGCGGAATCCCCAGCGATTCCCGCTGAAGTGTTCCGTCTGCCTCTGGTGGGACTTCCACCACGCCAAGGGTAGGAAGCGACTCGCCCCCCCCCTCTTCAATCAAGAGGGGAGATGCCCCGATTACTGACAACCAAGCGCACAGATGGTGACGAGAACGCTCCGAAGCAGGTGGAAGAACAAATGAGGAAGATGCTCGGCCACAGGCACTCCCCTCTCCTTCAATAGCACTATCATGTTTTCATCATCATCATCATCATCATCAAAGCGTGCTAATTCTCCCCGTTTGCACCAGAGACGAATTCGCGAAGATATCGGAGGAGACGGGAAACAGGCGTATGCGGGCCAGTTCAATCAAGCTGATGCTCGACGGCGTGATGGAGACCAAGACTGGTCCCTTCCTTCCTTCCTTCCTTCCTTCCTTCCTTCCTTCCTTCCTTCCTTCCCTCCCTCCCTCCCTCTCTCCCTCCCTCCCCTTCCTCTCCGCCCTACGCCTTGCACAGTGCCAGCGTTGAGACGTCTTTGTCCCTTCCTTGCAGCGTACCTGCGTGAGCCCTACTGTCGGTGCCACGCCGTGCATGCCCATGACGACGGGGAGAAGGAGCACCAGTCGGACCACTCCGACACCCACGAACACAGAGGCATTTCCAACTTCCCCAAGGACTACCTCAACCTGGTCACCAGTGCTGCCGACAGCGCCGGATTCCAAATCCATGTAAGTGAAGCGGTTGCATTGCGACCATTGCATGGGTGTGGAGGAGGGGATTCGGGGNGGGGGGGGGGGGCTGCTGGCTTACAGTCGTCGCGTCCTCGATCTCGCTTCCTCAGTGTCACTCGATTGGCGATAATGCGCTCTCGGACGTGTTGGACGCTTTCGAGATGATCAAGAAGGAAAGGCAAGCGAGGGGGAAGTGGGAAGGATGCGACCTGCGTCACCAGGTCGCACACCTTCAGGTCGTACGCCCGGTGGACGTGCCTCGGTTCAAGGAGCTCAATATTATCGCCAACTTCCAACCCTATTGGTCCTTCAAAGACACGTGGATGAAGGTTGCAATGCAATACCTTCAAGAGAGAAGTGCTTGGCAGTATCCCATCAAGCAAGTCCTAGACACCGGCGCCCATATTTGTTTTGGCAGGTAAGATGATCGAAAAACCGAAAAATAATAATAAAAAAACATAAACATAAATGTAAATGTAAATATAAATGTAGATAGCTGATGTATTGTTGTGCAGCGATTGGTTCGTATCATCTATGAATCCATTGGACGGCATCGAAGTAGCGATCACTCATCTGGCATTGGGCACGATCGAGGGCAGTGAAGGGGCAGAGGAGCCTCTCAACCCTCACCAGCGAATCACCTTGGAGCAGGCACTGCGCGCTTACACAATGGGTAATCTTACTCTCATCAACACACACACACACACAAATTCTCTACTAGATGCATTCTATAGTATAAAGTATAAATAACAAAATTAACTAAAATACTGTCAAATAACATTATATTCTCGCAAACAGGATCGGCGTATGCAAACTTCCTGGAGAAGGAGACGGGAAGCATTGAGGTGGGCAAAGCAGCCGACATAATCGTGCTCGACAAGAATCTGTTCGAGATCCCGGCGCACGCCATCCATACGGCAAAGGTCACTCGCACGTTCGTTGATGGACAGCTGATCTACTCGCACCAGGCATGACCTTAA
>CDFF01069621.1:23197-38786 GCA_000826265.1 Acanthamoeba culbertsoni
TTATCTCTTCAACAGTTCTCAATCTATCCAGCCGCTTTAAGAAGCTTGTGACGGTGAATGACGCTCAAGTTGTACTACGCTCGCAGCCGTGGGGCATTAAAGGTAAATACAATTGGTTGCAGGGTAACGCTGATTACAAGGGACGAGACAGCTTGAAAGTGAAACTCTTGAATTTCACTTGCAGGCTCTAAGACCTCGTTCAAGGACATGTACATATTATCGAACCTCACACAGCTCTTGCCTGATGACCGTCGACCGGAGCTTCTGAAACAACAACCGAAGCCCTACAGGTGAAAAGCTAGATTGGATAATTATGCCGCCCTCTCATGCAACCGACCTTTCCTCTTTTTTCGAACTGTTACAGATCTCCGTTGCTGGGCAACGTTTCGGCCAAAGACAAAGTTTCGAAGAGCACGCGCGATTTCCTGGCTACGAGGGTAGCAGAGGTCGCTGCCTCGCTGGACGCGACCTACTGTGGCAGGAACGATGCCTTCGCCCTCTCGTCGGAGACCATCGCTTCCCGCCTGCATGCTGCGGGCGTGCAGTTGAGGCACTTGGGGCGCATATATAACGCAGTGACGGACGGCCGTGTCCGTAGGGACCTCATGAGGGAGATGGCCGAGAGGGCCATAAAGGCCATTTTGCGTGACGCGCTCAAGATGGACGATAGGCTGCTCAAGGGCAAGCTGAACGCCGTCTTTGGAAACGGTACGCTGTTGGGGAGCGATGTCACCATGTGGCATGCTGGCGGGGCCCTATGCAGTACGATCGAGTCCAAGTTCTTCCTGTCGTCGCTCGGTTCGCGCTTTATGACCCCGGAAGAGGAGGAGGAGGCTGAGCAGGCTAGCAAGAAAGCAAGGAAAAAAGCCAAGGGCAAGAGCTTGATGAAGAGCGAAAGCGGGAGCGAGGGAGAAGAAGAAAAGGAGATGGCTCTTGAGGACGTCACTCAACCGTCGATCCCGGTGGCACCCTTCACCGCTCCTTTTTCATCGACCTCTTCGTGTTCCTCGTCTTCCACTCACGCTACCTCACCCGTCGAATCGTCGCTGTGGCAAGTCCTTCACTCCAATCTCAAACGGAAGAGCATCGACTCGAAAGACGGTACGTCGAAAGACAAGACGAAGCGGCGCAGATTCGAACTCGTGGCCCTCGGCGAGGCCCTTCCTGAGGTGGACACGAAGAGCGGGAGCGACAGGAGCAGCGAAAGCGAACGCGCTACTGTACTGGGTGGTAGCAAGGGGAGTAGTAGTGCCAAGGAGACGGGAAGAAGCCAGAAGGGAAAGGAAAAGGTCGACGATGTGACGGATGAAGGCGACAGTCCCGACCAGACCAGCGGCACAAGTGAGGTCATCACGTACAGGTCTAGGAGCAAGACGTTTGGCCCTTTCTTCGCGAAGGATCCGCAGTACGCGATGAAGGCCCTCGGTATCAATATCGCCGATTTATTTGTTCGCCTGAGTCAACGACTAGGTCTGCTCAGTACCTGCCCGAGTTAGTTCTCTCGTTCGTTGACTTGTAGATTACTTACGACAGGGCTGTTGGCGGGAAACTTGGATTGGTCATTTCGATTTGCCAGCTCTGGACTTCCCTTCAGCGAATTGCAACTCACCTTTCAGCCGGTTGTACGCTACTGCACCACATACACAGTCTCCGACCAATCCGCGTAACAGCTGCTTTTGCCATACGATTCGGCTGAGGAGTCGTACTTACACATGGGTTTTCTTCCGCAGGTCTTCTGCATTAAGTCTCGGCATGGCTCTCAACAACAGCGAATACTCCGATGTACAGTTCTTGTTCCCCGACGAGGGTGTCTTGTACTACGGGCACAAGGTAGTGTTGGCCGCACGATCCGAATACTTCGGACGGCTCTTCTCTTGCGGTCTTAGGGAAAGCCGCGAGGATAAGCCGGTGGTGGAGATCAAGGAGATCGCCGCGAACGTCTTCTTGGCCATGCTCAAGTACATCTACACCAACGACGTCGACTTTACCGACCGTGTGCGTTGCTGCATTCTTGGCGTTTTTCATTTTTCTCCTTTTTCCTTAACGTTTTCATTTCTCTACCTCATGTAGACGGTCGACGTTGTGGAGCTGCTGTTGGCCGCGGAGCGCTTTCAGCTCAGCGGTCTTAAGAAGAAATGTGAAGAACGGGTTAGCTCTTCGTTCTCTCTGTCGACTGCCGTGCGTCTTCTCACGGCATTCAATATTTCTGAAGACCTCCGCTACCAGGTTTGCCATTTTTTTTTCCATCCTATTTCCCCCCCCCCAAACAATGAAGAGGCGACTGAGGGGTTTCGTTGGCGCAGTGCATTGCATTCGTGCTGGCGCATTGGGGCGATATCGAGAAGACGGACGAATTCAGGGAGCTCATGCTTTACCATCCCGACCTGCTTCAGGAAATCTATGGCTCGCTTTCGATCGAAGGTATATGTCCCTCCTACTTCCCTCTCCCATTTTTGTTTTATTATTATTTTGGGGACTATATTATTATTATTATTATTATTATTATTATTATTATTATTATTATTATTATTATTATTCTCAACCAGAGCGTCCAGAAACCGTTGTCAGCGAATGGGGCGACCAATCGCTGGTGGAAACGATACTAAGGGACAATTATCTGAAGCCCTCGTCGGCCGCTCTTCGCCTGCGCAACGATTTGCAGCAACTCAACGAACATCCCGTGGCAGGCGCGCACGCTATCCAGGATAACCTCAACCCGCTCATTTGGACGGCCAAGCTCAAGACCTCGGCCATGAGCGAGGACACAGAAGGCGACATGGACACCATCGACGACAGCCTTACCTCTTTCACGCTGATATTCAATGAAAATTACCCTAACGAACCCCCGCGTACGTGTTTATCGATTTTGCCTACCCATTATTCCCCCCCCCCTTTTTTTTTCGTTGAAAGAAGTGACCCGTGCAACCTGTGTGCAGTGGTGAGATTCAGGTGTAATAGCAGCCACCCTAACATCTTCTCCGATGGCTTCCTGCATCACGGCGTGCTCTCCATGGGATGGAACTGCACGCACACGGTACAGGACATACTGCGCAAGGTAATCTTGTGACCGTGAGGACTCCTCTCTGTATGGTTGGTTTGGTTGGGTTGGTTGGGTTGGTTGGTTTGGTTGGTTTGGTTTGGTTGGGTTGGTTGGTTGGAACAGTGAGTGCTGATTAGTTCTCCGCGCAACCTCTGCAACACAGGTGATGTCGGTAATCCGCCAGCCATTGGTGCAGTACCCGGCCAACCTGAACCACTGCGGACTCAGCTCAGAAGCGGCGATGGAGGACGCATTGTGAACGTTGTGTGAAAGTCAATAAGCAAGCTGTTCCCTTGGAATGTTCTCTCTCACCAACCACTTTATTTTTCTTGTTGTTCGTTACTGAGAGCCTGAAACAGCGCAGTAGCGCGCAGCAGTTCATTCAAGCCTGCAGTAGAAAGCTGTGCAGCTCACCCGCAAATTTTTTCACTGAATTTTGCATTCAAGAAGGCAGCTTAAGGGAAGATAGGAGGGTGAATGCTGGTACCAGCATGACTGGGGTATAAAACACCCTATCGAGTGAGTGTCTTGGCGAAGCAGAAACACACGATGTCCTTGAACAAGACTATCCTCAAGGAGTTTAAAGAAACCAACTTCAAGTCCTTTTCCGATGACCAAATAGCCATCACCTTTCCCGATGAGACAAACCTCACAGAAGTGGAGGTGATCTTGAAGCCCACGGGAGGCTTTTACAAGGGAGGAACCTTCGCCTTTGCGGTAAGCTTACCCCGAGACTACCCAAAGTCGGTCGCCCAGATCCGGTGTAAGACGAAGATCTTCCATCCAAACATCAGCTACTCCGGCAGTATTTGCTTCAACATTCTGAATGGTACTCTTGGAGGAGGCAAAGCACAAGGGTGCAGCAGAGAGTTAATACTTTCCCTTTCTTCTGCAGACGAGTGGAACAGTGATGTAAGACTAGTTGACTACGCACATGCTCTTCTTTGGCTGCTTTACCAGCCCAACCTCAACTCACGCCTCAACGGAAGCGTTCCAAGCAATGAACAGGATTACGCCCGATGGGTACATCCTCTTCCTACAGATCACATTATTCCTCATTTCCAATGACGATCAACTTGCAGGTGCGACAGTCTCTTCAGGGTGCTCTGATAGACAACATCAGATTTCCTGCTATGATTCCACCTGATCCGGAGCCCATCGATGTTCCTCTATTCTCAGTCGCTCAGCTTGTCGCCATGTTTAACGCCCCTCGCCCTCCTCCGCCTCCTCCTCCCTATTTCCGCATGCGAATTCCCGATTACACTCGGCCTCTCCCCGTGCAGCAAGCAACGGTCGAGCTTCCTCCTGCTGTTATCGACCCCACCGCTCCTCCTCCCCCGCCGAACCCGGCGCTCAACTCCACTGTTCCTTCTCGAAGCGATACGCAGGAGAATGAAATTGAAGGAACTATCCCAGTTCTAAGACAACAACACCAGGACACCAGGTGCAGCTTGGGCGAGTCATGGGACCTCGCTAGCTCGCCCCAAAATAGTTTGGTAGAGAGTTGGTGATGAAGGTGAGGTGAGACTGGATGATGTACAGAAGACTATCAAAGTGTTTTTTTTTTTTACCGTTTGGACACAGAGCTATCCCTTTGCCCTCCTTTCTCCCCTCATCTATGGGTTTCCCATGAGTTCATGCCTCGCGCTCGCGGTGCGCGACGGTGGCTTTCCACCTTCCGTAAGCCCAGACTTGGTTCTGCTTCCGGTCCGCTTCTACTTCGGGATCCACCACCAAGCGATTCCGCCTTCCACCCCCCGTCCGATGGTTCCACCACAACAGGTCAATCACAGGGTCCGGTCCTTCGGTCCTCGATCCTTCAAGCTTGTGGGCAGTTGTGTTTCGGTTGTGTCGAAGAAGTGAAAAACGCGATCTCCGGGACATGATGAGTTGGAGAAGTGCAGAACTTCTCTTGCTCGAGGTCGAATGCTAATATCCTGCGTGCTCCGCTTGCCTCGCACATTAGCTCTGGGTCCGAAAACCCGCAGGTGAAGAACAAAAAGGAACCTGAAAGTTCGAGCAAATAGTGCCTGCAAGCGCCAATCGGAACTAACTGCATCAATTGATCGCTGCTCACCTCCGATTGGTAGTTGAAAAAAGAGAGACATTTCCTGTACTTCCAGCATTAAGGATATTTAATTAGTCGGCTGCTGCTGCGAAATGCAGTGCATGCCGCCGCCACCGAAGTTGACGCTCTCGCAGTCAATTTGTACGATCTTGCGGTCGGGAAAGACCGACTGCAGAACCTCCCTGGCCGCATCGTCCGTGCGCTTCACTGCCTCCGATCGGCCCTCCGCGTGGTAGCGCGGCATCAGCACGACTCCGTTGGAAATGAGGAAGTTGCAGTAGCTGGCTGGCACTACGGCCTCGACCTCCAAAGCTCGCAGCTCTTCCTCACTGGCCTCGGGGAAGCGCTCCCGGAGGATGTTTTCGAACGTTCGGCCGTTCTTGTATCGATAGACGCTGTATTCGCCGTAGAGCGGGTCGCTGGGCTTCACCTTGATGATGTCGACGGGCGGCAGCGGTATACGGATGATGGTGAACGGCTTGCCGTCCTGGTCGGTCTCGCTGGCCAGGATGCGGTAGTTCTCCTCCAGCCGCTGGTGGCTCAAACGACCAATCGGGTGCTCTCTATCTTCCTCATGTACCTATAGGAAATTTGACTCTGGATGTTGGTCACCACCGTTTGTTGTATCACCCACTAGCAACCTACCTCGGCAAGAAGGATGGTAGTTGGGCTCACGAACCGTGCATACTTTAAGAAAATCTATGATTCAGCATGCCTAGTTGCGTGTTAAAAGAAAAGTTGAGAGAGTACTTCGTCAATATGGCCCCCGGTGCATGGCATGGTGAACACGCCACCGGGCAAGGGTCCGTTGAATATCTGATCGTCTTCGGCCACTCCTTGCTTGAGCCAGATGACTTTGCGCACGTTGAAAATGTCCTTGAAGCGCTGGGTGAGCTGCTCCTTGGTGAGGTGCGGGTTGCGTTGCAGCTGAACGGCTTCGGTAACCATCAACGTGCCCCGACCATTGAACTCACGATCGCCACCTTCGGACACAAAATCAACGTCGATCGTGGGCAATGACAACACGTTGGCTACGCGTCGCGCCACTTCTCCCTCGCCGATAAACTCGGCCAGCTCTTCCGGCGATACAACACCAGGGAGGAGGGCATCGGCGTAGCCCCAGACATTCCAGCGGAAGACTACAACCTTGAGTGGGAGGCTGGAATCGTCTGTGGATCGTAGGAAAATTGGGCCAAAATCTCTCATCCAGATTTGCTCATGCTTGACGAGGTAAAACTGCAGGTTTGCTCGGCTGGTTGCTTCTAACGACGCTCGTTCTCGCAAAGCAGTTTGGATATCTTCCATCTCCGCATCACTGTTTATGATGACTGAAACTTTGACAAAGGGAAGCAGGGCTTCAATCATGTCCACGATTACGGCCCCAAACGGACGTCCCTCAATCATCTCGCTTGGCTTGTGAGGCCAACTGAGCCACACACATTCTTGGTGCTCGAACTCAGCTGGAAACACATACGATCTTTCCATCCCAATCCCTAAATCGCAACAGAAAGTGTTAAGGAGTTTTTTCTTGTAGCTTTTCCTTTGCCGGAAACAGCGAAAGAAGAGCGGAAACTGCACCCGGCAACGGGAGGGGGGAAGATCAAAGAAGTGGAAGGGTGAGATTTACTGCTTGGGCACACCTGCGACTCTTCCCTCGTCTATTCCTCCGCAGAGCGCCCCCTTATGTTCTCGGCCGAAAAACAATCACCTCCAAATCAAAAATTCCATACTAGCGCACGTGATTCAGCCACAACATACCTCAAATTCCCTACTTCTACACCACATCCCACCTACGCCACTTTCTCTTCGCCCACGCACTGTGTGGGCGGTGTTGAACAGCGAAACAAGGGAACCATGTCGTCCTATATCACGCTCCGGCGCATGAACAGCGCCAAGGTTGGATCCGTTGTGGTGGAGCCTGACGAGGACACAGTGGGGCCAGCCAGCATGGAGTTGTCTGCGCCCATGGTCATAGGTCACTTGAACGCGTCTGACGTGTCTTACAAGAAGCCACCCGAGATGATCGAACTTGGCGACAAAGATTCTACGATTCGACCGTCATACCCTGGCTCGATGGAGTCACATTTTTCAGGAGTCGACTCAACAAAGCGTGATCTTTCCTCAACTGACGACATCTCGGCGTCTCCCTCCCAAGATTCGGCCATAGAGTACCCCAATTGGGCCTACCATCCTGTAGGCCGAGCGATCTACTCGATTTGGCTGTTCCTTCTGGATTTCTTCGGCGAGGGCGGTGTGGGATCATCCATTTTCGTCCTGCTTAGTGCCACCCTCGGCGCTGGCACTCTCGCCTTCCCCTTCGCCTTCAAGGAGTGCGGTTGGGCCATGGCCTTCTTTCTAATGGTTTGCGCCTCTTCTTCCCCTTTTACCAAAAAAAGAAACACCTAAATTATCAAAAATTTGATATCTGTAATCTATGGAAGATATAGAATTTCACCCATCAATTGGATCATGATCAGATCCTCTGCGGCGTGGCGGCCTACTATTCGATCTACCTTCTGGCCGTGTGTTCGGTCATCACCGGCAAGCACAGCTATGAAGAGTTGGCCCACTCGGTGTTTGGCCGCGCGACTGAAATTGTTGTCGACATATCCATCATCATCTTCACTTGGGGCTCCACGGTCGCCTACATGGTCATCATCGGTACATAGTAACTCAACCCTGCCGCGGATGGCTTCACATTGTTACTATTCTTCAAATTCCAACGATTCCGATCATTCCATGGAAGGTGACACGCTTCCGCCGTTGATGGAGTTGTTCGGCGCGGGTTCTGGCACAGTCCTCACCGAACGATGGTTTCTTCTTCTCTTCTCGACCATCTTCGTCATCTTCCCTCTCACTCTTCTCACGCGAATTAACTCTCTAAGGTAACCCACTATATTTTGTTCATGGATTTCACGTGAAAATTCAATTATTTCCACGATTACCAATATTTGTAGACATACATCACTCCTCGGATTTGCGGCTACGGCCTATTTGTTGATTGCCGTCATTGCTGAGACCTCCCGAGGATTTGCTGTCGACGGTGTGAACTTGTTTTTTTTTTTATATTTAATATTTTATTCATCTTGCATTATTTATTCGTAAACTATAAGAATTGCCAACATTTATATTTTTATTGGTAAACTATAGGGCTTGACACGAGCCGAGTCGAAGCAGCCAATTTTAACTCTCGCATCTTTGTCGGTCTGCCAATTATTTTCTACGGATTTTCGAGTCACGTCAATATTTTTTCAATTTACAGGTGTGCTTCCTCCCCCCCCCCATATCACCAATCCCAATCATACCTCTTAAATTGGCTGTCCAACCATCAATCAGAGAATTGAAGGCGCCCTCGCTGGCCAAGGCCACGAAGGTGATCGCAGGCAACATCTCGATCGCCTTCATCGTCTACGGCACGCTGGGCCTCTTCGGCTACCTCGCCTTCCTCAACAATACGGACGGAAATATCTTGGAAAACTACGCCACCGACAATATTCCCATCCAACTCGGTAATTCATCATGAATAATATATGTATATATATACTATGATGTGTTTCTGAAAGAGCTTTATTATTGGTGGTCGCACAGGGGCGTTGGCGATGACGGTATCGGTGGTGTTTTACATTCCACTGAACACGCACCCGTGCCGAATCACTGTTGATTGGATGCTAACGACCTTGTCTAGCAAGATTGCTAATGTATGTGAGGATTAATTTCATATTTGCTCTCTTGTATTTGGTCTATTCTAAACAACAACAACAACAACAACAACAACAACAACAACAACAACAACAACAACAACAACAACAACAACAACAACAACAACAACAACAACAACAACAACAACAACAACAACAACAACAAACAACAAAACAGGTGGACGTGACTCTGCGATATGTAGTGGAGACTGTCATTATGGACGCCCTGGCATTACTCATTGCCATCGCAGTGCCCAATGTAGTCGTGGTGCGTACCAATCGTGAG
This sequence comes from Acanthamoeba culbertsoni, assembly GCA_000826265.1. Classification (NCBI taxonomy): domain Eukaryota; phylum Discosea; order Longamoebia; family Acanthamoebidae; genus Acanthamoeba; species Acanthamoeba culbertsoni. Next base: position 32,290 of record CDFF01069621.1, read on the forward strand.
TTTGATCTGTATGTATATGTATGTATGTATGTATTTACAAAAAATCAAAAATAGGTATTTGGTCTGCTGGGCGCAACGGCGACTTCCTTGTGTTGCTATGTTATGCCGGGTTTGCTGTATATTAAAGCCGCTAATCTGCGATGGTTCTCACGCGAGGCGTTTGCTCCGCTCTGTCTCGTCACCTCTGGAACGTACGTTTCGTTCCTCTCTTTAAAAAAGCTAGAGTAAAAGTAAAATTGACGCGACTCACTACTCAACCTATCCAGCCTATGTGGTCTCATCTCCACAGTGGTCATAATCTTTGACATGATCGAGAATCCCTCGCAACTAGAGTAGCCACGAACCATTCAACGTAAAATAAATAAAATAAACGAAAATAAAACTGACCCATCTGTAATTTCTTCGAAAACAATGCAAGCTTAAGACCGAGTTGACTGACCACGGTGTGTGCCTTAGTGGTTGTTCATGAAGGGCGCGGCCTTCTATGGATGTATCTGCTTCTCCAACGGCTGTGGAAGATGGCGTGGGGCGAAGAGAGCCTGTACTTCCGACGTCGAGTTCTTCTCTGTATACTTGGTACAACGTTGTTCCAGAACTCCTTCAGGACCATAACTTGGTTCACCAAAGCGTTTTGCCTCTCCAGGGTCAGTCCTTTTTCGATTGATTCTTTGGCCAGCTGATCTATTGTGCCTGCCATCCTGGCAACCTGTGTGGACTCTCTTCAGTCTTACTCCCCATTCCCTCCACCCTCATCAATGTACGCATTTGGCTGAAGATCTCTCTGGCTCTGCGGCCTCTGGCGGACGGATGCATATATGTGAGGTGTGTGTAGGTGTTTGGTGGTGCTTTGGATACGACACGATTCCCTTGGTTCGGCCAGTTTTCTGGCAGCGTCCTTTCCGCGCCTAAACGAGCAGGCTCGAAAAAGAGCATGCTGCGGAAATACCTGGTGCTGTTTTGCTCTTCTACAGCCAACGGCGTTAATAGCCGGTCACTTGGCCGGCTTATCCAATCTCTGCTCGTGCTCTCTCTCTACTCGTCACCCAGAAGATTGGTTGGCCGCACCATTCAGATCCTTCTCCTAGGTTCGTTTTTGGTAAGTCAGTGTAGAAGCCGTAAGGTCGTTCCCCACGGGAAGTGTTCGACCAGGTCTTCAGAGTGTCAAGGGGTGTATGCAGGATCCTCTTGTCAAGCCTAATCCCGATACAAAATATGTCAGACATAATGCCGTCTTCGCCAGCGGGACCAGCCATAAACTTGTCGGGCGGCACATGGAGCAGCGGGTGAAAGGACGGGAGAAAAGGAGAAACCTTGCTACCAACAGTTTTGGGGAGTGGGGAAAGGGACTCAAACAGCAGTACTGTCGATCACAGTGTCCGCTTGGTCGTCGTGTTCGGGTGCAAAATTGCCCATCAGCCGGGCCTCGGGTGACAGCGGCAGCTTCCTCACCTTTTCCTTCAGCCGCTCCAGTTCGGCATGTTCGGCCTCTGTTGCGTGGGCCTTAATCATCGCCTTGACCTGCGGCGTTTTCATCTTCTTCAGCAATCGCTCGCCGTGGTCGCGATACCTCATCTTGCCGGCGACCTTCAGCAGCGTCATGTACGTCTCCACGGTAGGCCGTACGCGCATCAACTCCTCAAACAGCACGAACGCCTCCTCGCAGTCGGCTTGGCTCTCCGCATTCAACTCATAGGCGCGAAAGAGCGAATTGAACAGGTGCACGTTGGGCCGGACCGCGGGGGCCATTTTCCCCTCGGCGAGCGCGCCGAACTCTTTCATCCTCTCCAGCACATCGAGCACCAGCTCCAGGCGCCTCGCGCGTCCCATCTCCTGCGTCTCCTTTCGCTCCCGCGCCTGCTCATGAATGCTCAATCGCTGCTTTCGATTCCGGTGTCCCTCCTCCATTTCCTTTTTGTCTGCCCACCGAAACAAAGAAGCGAACGCGAAAGATAAGATGGTATTTTCCAACAAAAATAAGAGAGACTTGAAATTTGGTTTCATCAGCGATGTTCGCACCCAATTCGAGGCCCACTCTGCCTTCAAGGTAGTTGTTGCCGGATATCACATTAATCAACGCATCGAACAGACGAACGTTCGGCACTGCCGTTAGGACACAAAAGGTAAGAAGAATACGTAGAAGTAGGTGGAAATATCTGGCAAAAGTTGAGGAAAGGCGTTGCAGGCCAACCGATGCCGGCCTTCTTTATAGAGTCCAGTGTCCGCATGGCCGCCTTGACGTCGGCAATGCTGCGTCCCTCGTTGGCCTTCAGCAGCAGCGTGTAGGTGACGGCGTCGGGCTTGAGGTCGCTATCCTCTCGGTGCGCCATCATCTCGTCCAACACGCGCTGGGCCCGCACGCGGTCTCTCCGCGGGACGCAGGCAGAGATGAGGCTCGTGTAGGTCCACTCGTTGGGCGACGCGCCGACAGCCTTCATCCGCTCGAACACGGCGAAGCAGTCCTCGAGACGGTCGAACTTGGCCAGCACGGCGATGAGGTCCGTGTAGCCCTCCACGCTGCCGTCGGGTCGCAGCCACTTAAGGTGGCGCAGCAGGCGTTCGCCCTCGCGGCCCTTCTCGCTAATGTGCTCGCGGCCCTGCCAGAGCATTCGCAGCACGGCGGAGACATGGCGAGGGTCGACCCCGCCCGTGGCCTGTCTCTCGGCGTCGAGCTCGTTCAGGTGCGGCGTTATATCGGTGATGACCTTCTCCGCCTCGCGACCCTTCGCCCCTCGCTTACGGGACGGGACAATCGCGATTTCATCGTCATCTTGAGGCTTTTTGGCGGTTGAGTAGGCCCGAGATGACTGAAGACGCAAGCCTCCCGTCAGAGGGGCAAAAATCGTGGAGGGTGCACACATAGAAGCTACAAGTACGGAAAAAATAAATAAATTAGGAACACATTTGGTCCGGATCAAGGAGAACACAATGCTTCGCACCGTCCGGAGACGAGACGCAGAAGAAGAGTTGTGCCCTCCTTGAGCAAACCTTGGGTGCTAACTCACTCCATTTGCCACAACAGCGATAGATTGTGGACGCAGCTGGCGCCACTCTGAGCGCGCCACGCATTCCGTTTTCTTCTTGCTTGTCTCTAATTTCTTTTCAAATATTGTTTTATTTCATCGTTGCCCGCACTGCTTCTTTCGAACTGTAGTTTATGACAAGCGTGTTGAAAGGGATGAATCTAGGCGAGGCCACCAACAATAGTTGCCGTTCTCCGCTCAGCGACAAGCAGGTTGAGCTCATAAATGCCTTCAAGGTACCATTGGGGTGTCACGCCTATTTGCGAGAACGTATATAACTCTTTTCCCACTTCTGTCTGCTGCTATGTAGGCAATTTGCCGGTGCAGTGACTGCACGGCTCATTACTATCTACGACTCCATCGTTGGTCACTGCAGGTGCGCTGTCACTCTTTGCCAGCTCTTTTATGTGCACAGTTTCCGGGGCTGATAAAGTGAACCACAGAGGGCCACCGACCAGTACTATGACGACGGCTGCGTTCGTTTCCTCCAACGCCTATATCTTTTCGAATTTCTTTTATTGGATAACAGGTATTTATTTCCACCCGCAGCCCACCAAGTTGGCAAAGGATGTCGTCGATCTGCTTCAGTCTACCCAGAAGGAGGAAGCCGTACCAAAAATCCGCGAGCTTACCCTCGTGTGCCAGCCCTCCCCCTTCGGCGCGCACGTAAAGGTCTGCATTCCCTTTCCCGTGCTCCCGATGAAATTTTGTCTGCATCTTTTAAATATTTCATACACGGTATTTATGGCTTGAACAATAAATATATGTTAGGCGGCCGTCGCACAGCTCTATGAGTCCAAAGCGCTGAGCGACGTCGTGCTCGTGTTGCCCGCCTCCCGCATACTTGGTAAGCACTGTTTCGCAGGGGGAAAAAAGATGAGAAAAATTTCAGGAAAAACGGCAGCGCACACAAAACTGACCAATCACCATTTTCTTTTGATTTTGATATGAAATCGGGGTGGCAGCGCACCGCATTGTTCTACAGAGCAACTCGCCGGTTCTCTCGCAACTCGTTTGCTCTCTTGGTATCTACGCGTTGAATAATCGTCTTCTTTCAAAAATTTCAAAGTGTATTTAGTAATTTATTTATTTATTTAATTTTTGTAATGGGTTCTTAGAATCGGGCGTTCGTGAATTACAGCTTAATGAGGAGAAGGACGAGGAGGCCTTTAAGGCCCTCCTCGCGTACATGTACACCGGACAGGCCTCCATCCCCGCCGATCGCGCCCTCACCGTACCACACACCCAACAATAAATTTTAACTATATATATCTCCTAAATATCAATTCACAAGTTTTCACAAAAATTACTATAAAATTTACTAAACATCATGTTTTCCCTTTTTTTCCCACTTGTTTGGGATAATTCAGGTGCTGGCCACTGCGCACCGATATCAAGTGAACGATCTGAAGGAGAAATGCGGCGTTTTTCTCTACGATCACGCCTTTGGTAGGATCCAAAAGGCCAAGAAAGAGGCCGAGAAGGCGAAGACAGCCCTCGAAGAACAATCGACCAATCCTTGCCCGGATGACGGAGATTCGGGAATCGAGACCCAATCTCCGAACAACGAAGGTAACAACGAAAGCGAAGACAACCACGACGACAACGAAGAGGACGAGTGCATGGCGTGGCTTCTGGAGACCGCGCTGGCCTACGAATGCCACGAACTCGAGAAGCGGTGCGCCGAATACTTAGCGTCCAAGTTCTTCGCCCTGGCGAGCCGAGTGCGCCCGCACTTCCTTCTACCCCCTCCGCTTCCCGACTGCTGGCATATCAGGAATTCCACTCATCGGTTGCATTGCAACGTTAAATGTCGCAGGGCAAGATTAATTCCTTACCTCTGTCAACGTTTACTGAGGTGATCAAGAGCGAAAAGGTATAGTATTTATTTATTTATTCATTCCTTTATTTATTATTCCATCATATTCACGTACTATTTATAATTTTTATTTTCAGGTGGCAGCGCTCGAGGAAGAAATATTCAAAGCGGTGGTCGAGTTTGCCAAGCACCAAAAGGAAACCAACGTAAGTCATCAGTTCTGGTTTTACATTTAATCATTTTATTCATATTGATCAATTATATTAATCATTTCTTCTTCCGAAAAACGTGAATGCAATATATATTAAGGGGGCGGACGAGGAGGCCCTGCTGTCTGGTCTGCTTCACTATGTCCGCTTTCCGTTCGTGCCGAGCCATCAGCTGGTGGCAGAAATCGAAAGCAATCCCGAAGTGGCCGGCCTCGACGTCTCACGCCAGCTTCTCTTCGAGGCCTACCGCTTCAACTTCTACCGGCGCCTCTACAACCTGGTTCGAGAGGGGGGGGGGAAAACTGACCAGAACTGATTTCACCGAAACCACAATATATAATTGGAAAAAAACGAACAATTAAGAAATAACAAAATCATTAAGGAATAATGAATTAATGAATTATTAATATAGCGAAAATCATTATATGTTTTTTTAATAAAAAAATACAAAATAATAACTAAGTTATCGGCAGGAGGTGTTGCCTTTGAAGGCCACCCATACGGAAGCGACCGACAACACTCGAACGACGACTTTCTTGTTTGATTCGCCGCTGCCGTACTACGAATTGCGCTGCACGCCACGATACGGTATATATATATATATATATACATATATACATATATTGTTTGTAGTTTAGTTATGCATCATGGTATAAGTTTATCAATGATATTCCACTCTCCGTAGCTTTTCTGGGATAAACTTGAAAAATCGATTCTTGCAGGGGTGTTGAAGTGGAACACAGCCAAGAAATCCCGCGATTTGTCGCTTTCCTACGATCATTTAACCGCCACTCACAAGGGAGCATCGTCCACGTGGTACATGAATTGTTTGATTAATTACTTGATCAATTTTATTAGGCCTATCATTGGCTTCACGCTCTTTGATTCGTCATGCTTTGGGCAGGGTATCTGTCGTCGCTGGCATTCCATTCAGCAAGGAATACCTCACATCGGCGTACGTGCGTGTCGACAAAAATCTTAGTAAATGGATTTTCATTGGTATTTCCCTATCTACCGTATTGGCCCAATATCCCAATGTGACTGAGTTCATCCTGTCTTTCAAGGGGTCGTCAATCAAAGGTGGTCAGACTATGAATTGGGCAATTACGTCGTATCGTTTTCACTCCTTCAAATTATGCAAATATAGAACATGACATGTGATACATTGATATTCTTTGTGAACAATCCATTTTGTTTCTTGGAATTAATTTTTTTATTTTATTATTTTTTATTATTTTTTAATGGGCCAGGGTATGAACATGTCGGGCTGGTCTCACGGATCGGCTGCGGGCTACCGCCGCACACACAACGGGGAGAGCAACAGCGGCTACGGCACCACATTCGGAACTGGAGACGTCATTGGTTCGTGCCCATTCGGTGCCTTTAAGATAGCGATTTTAGTGAGGGACCAAACTATCAATAGATATTCTATAATACAAAAAAAAAAAA
>CDFF01069638.1:0-11080 GCA_000826265.1 Acanthamoeba culbertsoni
GAATGGATTCGAAAACGTGCCTCGAGCAGCTGCTTGCGCACGCGGGAGAAGAGTGTGTCGCACTGTTCTGTAGTGAGCAACCCGCTGGCCTCCAGCGGAACCTCAAAGTGCTGCACAGGAGGTCAATGATACATCGTACTGCTAAAGGGAATGGAATCCGCGGCGTACGTCGTGCAGCTTCTCCAGGTGCTTGAGGTAGGCCTCCTCCGTGTCGAGGAACTCCTGCTGCAGCATCTCGGTGCGCTCGGCGGGCGTGAGGGTCTTGCGGGGCGGCATGGGGAGGCTCGGGGACGACGATACGGGGGCAGAGGCCTCTGCGCCGGAGCAGATGGCGCTGGGCGACGAGGAGGACGAGCCGAGGCTGACCGAGGCCGGAACCTCGAGGTGCATGCGGCCGGCGATGGCCGCCACGCCGCCGCCGCCGGATTGGATCGTCGCCTCGCCGTTCTTGTTATTTGTCGACAGGCTCCGCTTGCGCCGGTCGTCGAACGGCTGCGCGACGCTGCGCAGCTGCAGCTCCTTCGTGCCGTCCCGCAGCACCTGGCCGGCCGACACCGAGGCCAGGTCCAGCGCTACGGCGGCCTCAGGGGTCGCGGAGCCGGCGGACTTGCTGCTGCTGCTGTCTCTCTCCCCGCTGTCGGCGAGGAGACCCTCTTCGGCCGCCGCGAGGATGAGCGACATGGTGGAGCGCAGGCGCCGCTCGGAGGCGACCGAGTCGGCCACGTCCGCCTGCGGCAGCAGCTCGAGCTGGGCCAGCTTCCGGATGCGCTTCAGCTTCGCGGTGAGCTGCGCGATCTGCACCTGGGCCTGCTGGATCTGATGTGCCGCGGACGGCGACGCGCCTCCCGGCGCGGCTGAGGGCGCCGGCTTGGACTCGGCGGGCGTCGGAGACGCGAACCGTTGTGCGGCCTCGCTTCGGGGCGACACACCGCCGAACTCCTTCTGGGGCTGGCCTGAGAGCGGGGGCGAGGCAGAGGCGGATTCCCTGGGAGAGGTATGGCCCGACAGCAAGGAGGCCTTGATCGAGGGCGACGACGCTGTGCGGGGCGACATCTGCGGGCGGGAGGAGGATGACCCGCGAGGGGAGGTGGAGATGGGCCCGAGCGCGCGCGGAGGCGATGTGAAACGACTCTGCGCCGGACGGAACGAGGCCCCCGCAGCAGCGCTATAAGCAAGAGTGAGTGCATGGTATTATTTTAATATATAAAAAATTATGGAAAAAGTAAGGGACGATGGTTGCGTACTCTCGAGGAGAGAGGGAATGTTGGTCGACTTCAAGTACCGCACCGTGGTTTCCGCTTCGATGCCGCGGCTACTCCACAGACAGGCATAAGCGCATGTATTCCCGACATGGATAAGAGGCGTGAGGGAAGAACAGTGTCAGTGAAGTTCGAGTGGACGCCATATGGCAAACAGAAACCGGTGTTCCATCAGCAGGCTGCTGCTGCTGCTGTTGTGGTTGTTGATGCTGCTGTTCATGAGTGCGGGCGCGTACAGTGCCTAATTTGGTGGAGACCAGAAGTTCAAGCGGGATATCAGATTGGGCGGCGCTTTTGACCGTGTCAAGGTTCTGCAGCTTGCTGAACTCTACATTAAGGATCTCCTCCTGTGCGAGGCAGCAACGATCAGTCCCTCACCTACACGAGGAGAATAGGCAGGGAGGCACAAAAGACGTTCAGGAGGAACCTTGGCGTGAAGGGTGTCACGAAGCTTCAGCTGATAATCGTTGGGATTTGTCAGATCAGGTATTTGTTTGAAGATGGCTCTCTGTACATGTACCAGGTGTGTTAAAGGGCCGAAAAGATGTTTTTTGCGACCTTGGGGGAGGGGCTACCTTGACTTGATCGACCGTATAACCTACAGGCAGTATGAATTCGTGAACCTCGGTTCCACTTGGCAGTTTGACCTGAAGGTGAAAAAAAGGTGTGCATCGAAAGCCAACAGATGGGGATTATTTTGCCCTCCTTACCATTATATGCACGCCCTTCTTTGACGGCGAAGTTTGTCCCGCCCTTCCGGGCGATTCCATGATTGACCAAAAAGATTCGAGACAGGACGGTTACCTTAACCCTCAGTTGTTAGGCGGTTGCGGAAAAATGTACAGTATTTTCTTTTCCTGCTTGGTGCAGGAAATTCCTTTTTGGCGGGAACAGAGCAAAAAACACCACAGATCAGATGCAGACATACAGCAGCAAACACCTGAGCTTGGGCGAAGACCTCAACTTTCCTCCTGAAACGCTTCAATGGGCTCTTGAAAGCGCCAGAGTTACGGAGCTGCAGTCTCTAAACAAGGCCAACGCCTTCTGGCTCATCTACACCCCAGTCAGATCTTCAAGCTCGCTTGAAGAGGAAGGTAGATGACTATGAAAGCCTTGATGAGGAAGTTAAGGCCTGTGTCTACATGGCCAAGACCTTCGAAAACCTGGTGGCCACGACTTGTGCTGGCAGGTATGATTGTTTTCTCGGTTAGATTCCCTTGTCATTGAGGTACTTCAAAATAGTATAGAGAACACGATTTTGACAAAATTGGACAAGATTGAAAAAGATATGCAAAAGATGAACACCAAGCTGGACAAAATTGAGGGCAACATTATGGGTGTTGTAGACCACCTGAACTCTCAGTACGAGACACAACGCGCTGCTCTACGTACCAAGTTTCCTCGCGGTACGTTTTCAGCCTGACCTTGTACTCTCTGTCTTACACAAAATCCTCGCAAGCAGTCCAGCAACCAACTGAAGGAGATGACCCAGCTGACTCACTATCAGAGTAGACGTGTTTCTGCTTTATTTCCTGTATTGCCAGGGAATCCTATAGACAGCTTGTAACGTTACACCAAAGCAAAGTGAAGGTAGGGCCAGCAGCAAAATATTCGTCCAATATGTGTGTGAAATTCTGATGGCGGACTGAATGCAGTGCGGTTTCGTGTGGTATCAGAATAAGCTCTGGAATTCGGGTGGGTTCTTTTCTATTGGAGATGGAACGAAGAGAGGGAACTTGTCCTGCTGAGAAGGAAAGTGTAAACCACGCGTGGAGATTTGTGCGTTGTTTTTTTTTTAAAAAAAACTAATCCGGGATATAAGCCGGCACGTGGATCTTCGGGAACAGTTAGCAATAAACTGTCACTCGGACACGGTTATTACGGCGTTTTCTTTGGCAAGAACTCGCTCAAGGTACTAGCAAACTGCAGTTCATGTTGGTGCAAGCAACAGCACCGGCAAATTCCCCAGCAGCAATTCTTGGTATCAGAGTTGTGCCGCTTGGACACCGTTACCACACCTGTAAGTCCGAGCAACGGCTACACTTATGGATGAAGTTGCAGAGCGAGCGTTGAAAACAATACAGCGGGCCTGGTACACCTACCTTCCTTTCCGATGCCTTTCGATCTTTCTTAAACTCCTTCACGCTCCGCCTTCTAAAGGTACGCCCTTCTCTCAAATCTTTGCTTATTGTAAGGTAAAGCTTATTTATAGTCTGGGGCACCCCCTTTCCTTGCGCACAGCAACCGACGATGACAACAACGTACGCGTTGTGCAGCAGCTGACCAAGTTCCTGACCACGGGGACTGCTCAGAGGAAGGAAGGTTTCCTCAGCAGCGCGTATGCACTTGGTCTCTACCCCTTCTCCCTCGAGGAGGGTAGCGGTATTGCGCCAACCAGTGTTTCTTCTGAAATCCGAAGCGGTTATATCATTATTAACGCACACGTTTTTTCAACTGACCCAATGGGGAAATTCAGCGCCTACAAGAGCCCTCTGGTCCGACCTTCTGCATGCCGAGAACGGCAAGCCTTTGCTGAAGGCCGGATCGATTCCGTTCCTTGTTGCATCCCTCGTTTCCAGCTACACCAGTACGAAGCGAACACCAGCAGGGCGTGAGCAATGATTTCCACGCTAACGTAAGAATTCTGTGCTCTGCTTAAGGAACCGAACAATCATATTTGGAGGATTTCCTCCTCACGTATCGAACATTCCTCAGCCCTCACGCCCTCCTACTCCTTCTCATCCTCCAATATTGGACGCCTCTGGGTATCTCCGAGCAAGGCAAAGCTGATAGCGACAAGAAAGAACGAGTCTCCATTCAGATTAAGTGCGCCTCACCTTCTGGCTTCGTTCTCACATAGTCTCTATTCTCTGACCGAGGGATGGGAGGGTACAGGACCGTGCGAGTACTTCGGCTGTGGATAGAAAATGTACCCTCGGATTTCACCGAAGATCCGCTGTTGACCGAAAACGCTACCAACTTTCTTACAGCCATCGAAGCCTTTAAGGTGGCGTCGGGAGAGATCCTCAAATTGCTCAGAGAGAGCAAGCGGCAGCGCTACGGCTATACAGAGGAACCTATCGACGACCTGGGCCACCCCCTTCGCACCCGCTCGGCGGAGAGCGACACACTGCGGCTGCAGTCGCAGTCGTCGCTGGTGGAGGGAGAGGACAGCGATGGGTCGTACGACGGACACGAGACCCGCCGAAGCAAATCCGGGACGAAACTGGGCAAGTCACCAGACAGGTCGTTCCTTTCATATGACGCGGCTGAGGTGGCCTTCGAATGGACGCTCCTCGCCCAGCGGATCTACCGCGCCGTAACCCCTCGAGTATGCACCAGCAAGAAATTATTTTTGACTTTATTTATTTATTTATTTGCTTTATTTTTTTTATTTATCTTAATTAATCTTTAATCGACGCCATTGTTAGGAATTTATGAAGCAGGCTTGGAGCAAGAAGGCGAAGAAGGTACTCGCGCCTAATGTCACCGCGCTGATCGACGACTTCAACCAGGTACGGCGACTGCCCCCTCCCCTCTTCTTGCGTCATGGCGTGCGGGTGCGGCTGCTCATCTCGCCCCAGATGTCAGAGTGGGTGTCGCTCGTGGTGCTCTCCTACAGGGACAGGGGGCGAAGGGGCGAAGCCATCGCTCGATTCATCCAAATCGCGCACGTAGGACACCAAACCTAACTTCCTTTCCTTCCCTTCCCTTTGATATGGGCTGCTGCCGTGGTCTCAAAGAGACGGTCTGTTGTGGCCTAGGAATGTCACAAGCTGAGGAACTATCACACGCTGATGGTGATCCTCTCCGGCCTCACCAAGGCGCACATCACCCGCCTGAAGAAGTCGTGGGAGGTAAGCTGCGATTCTTAAGATATCTGTGGAAGAAATACTTCGTCGATGGTGAGCCTAAGCCTTGTTTCACTCTGTTCTCTGCTCTCTCTTTCTCTGCAGCTTGTGGACGGAAAAATTAAGAGCAAGTTGAAGCTGATGAACGAGATCATGAGCATGGACGGCAACTATCAGCAGTACCGCCAACTGCTGAGGTACCAAAACAGGACCCATTTCTGTATATGAAAATATCATGATGATAACCATTAAGCATCATACATATTATCAAAACAACGGTATACTTATCTTATCCGTAGGGAGACCGTGCCGCCAACGCCCTGTGTACCCTTCCTGGGCACTTTCCTGACCGACCTCACGTTCCTCGATGAGGGCAATTCCGATCTGATGTCCTCAGCCGAGCCTTCAATCGGGTCGTCATCGAAGGATATGTCCTCATCTTCATTTTCTGCATCCTCATCTTCGTCTACATCATTTTTGGAGGATTCGGCATCCTCACATGCGTCGGCTTCGCCGAAGCGGCGCAGCATATTTCGAAGGGTCAAGTCCGAGCGTTCCGTCAAAGCCGACCCCAGGATACGCGAGCACAAGGACGAGACTGGATTGTCTGCGACGGACAAGCCGGCGGACACTGCGGGACAGCCTTCCGAATCGCCCGGCGACACGCACAAGCGTGTGGGCAAACGGAGCTATGACGAAAACGAAAAGCGACGTTCCATGAAGGCCGTCAGGTGAGCCCCCTTCCATTCGTTCTTCCACAACAGTTTTCGAAATGTTTCTTGTTTGTCTTTTTTCGTTTTATTTATATGTTTTTAGTTGGGAGTATTCCTAACGTGTTGATCCGATGCACATCAGGTCGCTGTCGATTTATATGAAAGAGACGAGCGAGAAGATGCGCCATCTTCGGACGAGGAAGTCCGCAGCCTTTGCCACGTTCGACGAGACACAACTAAGCAACAATTGGCGGCAGAACGAAACCACGTGGCCGCGACTGACCCCTGAAGAGCAGGAGGCTGTGCGCATGTGGAAGCAGCTCGAAGAGAGCAGCGGCTCGACGACCACGGCCTCTTGCTTGAATGGGAATGTTGGTTACAATGCGACCGATCCCACTGGAGGCCGGCGTGCCCGGCGGGCGCAAGCCAAGCGGATGCCTCAGGTGTTCGACTCCTCCGTGTTGATGGCTATGCTGGAGAAGGAAGAACAGAGGGAGCGTTTGTCTTGTGGAGATGAACGCGGGCTCAATGAGGATTCAGCGACAAAGCGAAGCGAGGAAGACGGACGAGAGAACGAAACCACGGAAAAGAAAAAGAAGAAGAAAAAGGTCAAGGCCAAAGAGAATGAGACGGAGGCGAGGGAGTTGGAGCAGGAGTCGGATACCGACTTTGCAAGCGTTGGTAACGAGGAGAAGATCAAGTGCCAATCGAAGCCAGCTGTTCCCAAAGAGGAAATGCTAATCAACTGGATGAAGAAGAGGACCATGGCAAAGGTGTTGAGGGAATATTTGCGATTTCAGGGGTGCAACTATTCGCTACCGAAGAAACTCGAGAAAAAGCGGCGAAAATTCAGAAGCAAGTCGTCTGGCCTCGCTGCAGTTATCACGGTCGACCACAATGACCTCAGAGATCCGCCATCCCTACTGGCCTCGGGCGCCGCCGACTCAGGCGCATGGACATTCGACGACACATCAGATGAACCTATCGCGCGCGAGGAGATCCGCCACATGCTGCGTGAAATGCGGCTTCCGCCGGACATCTCGAAAGTGCTCGATTTTTCCACGTTTTCTTCCTCCAGCCTGCCATTGTTGGGGTCCCTGCCCAGCCCCGGAAGGCATGCGTCGCTCCAGGCCCAAGTGCCCCATTCCGCGAGCATGGTTCGGAGCGTCGCTTCGCCAAGAGAGATTACTGCGTCTCCGCGCTCGCGGTCCGCGACGTCCATATCGGCATCAGCGACGATAGATGTGCAAAGCGGCTCGCCGGCCGAGGGCCTTATCATGTCTCCGCGGTCGTCGCTTGCCTCATCCCGCACTCCTCCGCCGGTATCACCGCGTGGACCGCAGGTGACTATCAAGCGCACGAGTTCCATGCCATTAATAAACGTGGCGGAAGACACCGCGCCCGCCAGGACGGTCACGCCTCGGCTGTGTGTCGCAGCAAGCGCCGCGGCAAAGCTGACGACGTTCGAGCGCTATGGGGATCTGTACACAATGAAGACGCTCAAGCTGGACGACGGCATGCTGTTCGATCTCTCTCTGCATCTGGAACCGCGAAGTGGATCTCAGGCGAGCGGCTCATCTGAGAAGAAGGAGCTGTTCGTGATCACGGCACAGGGTTCGCCCGCGGTGACTCCCTACCGATCGCGAAACAAAATAGACAGGACAGGATAGTTTGTGAACCAAGCCTTAGGAGCCGAAGTTAATTGGCATGCCGCCGAAGAGCGAAAACGTGGTGGAGAACTACAGAGAACGCTAAAAGGAGGAAAGCGGACGGAGCCTCAAGGACCGTAGAGTGGTAACGCTCGGGGGAATCTATGCTTCCAGCAAGAGCGGTTGATGATGAAGAGGAGGGAAAGAAACGTTTTAAACATTTTAACAAGTGTAGTAGCCTTTAACTCGACAATACCAGGTTTTTTTCACTCGTTTCCTCAACAAACCCCTGAAAGCAGACAGGAAAAGCTAAGAAAAGCGGCTCAATAACGTCGTAAAGAAATAGGTTTGAAGAGATGGGCGAAGAAAATGGCCAAGAAGAACCTGTGGAGTTCACTGACCCCATCACGCTGACGATAATGGTCCTTTTCTTTTTTCCTTTCCATGTAGTTTGCCGTCAACAATATTAACTGTACCCCTTATCAGGAGGAGGCCATGATGGCCCCTTGCGGTCACAGCTTCTCTAGAGCTAGCATTACCACGTGGCTTCGTCAGAACCATCAAACTTGCCCTGTTTGTAAGGCTCAGTTGACCGAGGCTACGCTTGTACCAAATTATGCTCTACGTTCTGCGATAGAGCGGTATGTCCTCGCCAATCTTGGACTTTGGTGATGAGTGTTTACAACTCTCGTACAGGTTCCAGTCAAAACATCATAAAACATACGAACCTTTCAAGTACCCGGACAGCAGCTTTCGTATGTATCTCTATATCTCGTGCCCTAGCCGGCCATCCATCTTAGGCTCATGGTTGAACTTGCAGCTTCTGCTCCTCCCGACCCGGTAAAGCCTTCTACTTCTTCTTCATCCGGCTACTCAGGACCTGGCATAGATGAGGAAGCAGATGCCCCGCAACAGCCTGACCCCAGCGCCCCGCCAGAGGCCCCAGGAAGGGCTTGTCCAGATTGGACGTATCATATGACACAAGACGCGCGAAACTCGAATCAGGGTTGCCTTGTGTGCACTTGTGAAGGTCCCGTGTACTGCTGCACCACTGCTCAGCAGTGCGAGCGGGGACAACACCGCTTGACCTCCGAATATCCCTGGTACTTGGAGCAATCCCGCTCATTAAACCGCGCACTTGGTTAACCTATGGCTATGACAGGTATCCGTCACCATCTTCGAACCTGTGTATCTACTGCTACGGCAGTCAGAGTACCTATAAGCGGCGCACCATCGCAAGTATGTTATTCCCGTTATTTCTATTCACCATAGTGGTTGCTTGGCTCTTCGATTTGTTGTTTGTCTCTACGTTCTGGGTTGCGGCCTTCTTCGTAATCTCACCTATATGGCTAATTATTCGGCTTCCTATCACGATGCTTTTTCCACTGCAATATGAAACTTATATCAAACCCTCGTGTTGGGATAAAACATTTGGTTGTCAATAATGAACTAACAAATAAATCATATTATGAGATTAGACTATTGTACTGTATAATTGTGTGGTCTTTAAAATAAAGATATTGTTTCCTCTTTTTGTAGACAGACTACTTTTTTCATGTATTTACCCAATATTAGCAATTATTTCCTGGCCACTGCCTGCGTAACTCGTTGTTGACCATGGAGAAGGGCCACACACTGACACAGATAGTCTGTCGTCTTGAAGAACGGTATGACCCAGACATAGCAACTAAGATATGCAACGTTTATGTCAGTGGCTCTCGGTACCCCGCCCCCTCCCACTTCCAACACCTTCAAGGCTGCATTTTAAGGCTGAGACTGTTTGCTCCGTAGAGTCTACGGCACAGCCAACTCCTCATCCGACTGGGATTATATTATAGTTACCAACCAGCCAACGAGCAACTTCTTTACCCAGGGTAAGCGTGTTCACCTGAGCGCGTCTCCGTAGAAGACAGGAAGTTGACACAACGGGCAGGTGCCGACAAGTGGACTCCTGACCTGCCGTTCCCGCCTTCGAACAACCTGGATGTTTATGAGGACCCTGAACTGAACTTCGACGTTTCCTTCATCACTCTTGAGCACTTCACAATCCTGGTGCGTGTTACCCCCGCAGCTCACTCATTGGAGTAGCTAAATATGTCCTCAGCTTAGAGAGCATCGCTTGTCCGTGCTTGAGTGTCTCTACTTGCCGAGAGAGTTTGTAAAAGCCTCGCCCTTGTTGGCAACCATGTTATATCGTTAAGCCGTATACTTTCAGGTTTTGCTCGAGAGGATTCCCTTCTCAACCACCTTGGATGTTGACGTTTTACGCAAGATTGTGTCCTGGGAGGCATCGCTGAAGTTTGATCATGCCAAACGACGTCTGGCCGAAGGCAAAGCCTACAAGGCACAGAAGGTGCGCACTGTCGTTAGGCTATTATTTCAGTTGAACAATTTTCTGAGGAGTAGGGAACAGTTAATTTGGCTGTCCTTGCGATACCTCATTTTTGCAATACAACTCCTTGAGAAGGTACTATGAGACATTTTTAAAATTATACATTTTATTTGAATATTGTGGCGTTTACAGGGCTACATATACGACTTTCAGGCGGCCAACGAACATTGGAAGAGTACATATTTTTCCTTCTTCATCGAGCAATCACTATTTATCGACTTTTTGTTGTTACTCATGTTCTCTTCCT
Source organism: Acanthamoeba culbertsoni (assembly GCA_000826265.1). Classification (NCBI taxonomy): domain Eukaryota; phylum Discosea; order Longamoebia; family Acanthamoebidae; genus Acanthamoeba; species Acanthamoeba culbertsoni. Next base: position 10,112 of record CDFF01069638.1, read on the forward strand.
CCTCCTCCAGCGATTAGCAGTGAAGAGATAAAGGACTGGTATTACGTAGAGGAAAATTTACGCCCGATTTACAAACTTTACGACAACAAGTTTAAAACGCTACGGTATTATTTTGATACGGAACTGAGGCGTGAATCAAGAAAGGCTGATAGGACATTGCAGAAATTTCAATGACTTTTATAGCAAAGATGACCTGCAGTCCAACACCTGGCTTGCACTTCGCATGCATCCGGCGACCAATCTCGGCAGCAAAAAACAGGAACAGCAGGCAGTTCAGTGACTTCTTACCTTCCCCCCCAATTTCTCCCCCAGGCGCTCATGTTTTACCTTCCCACAAAGGAGACGAATTCCGATGAGTCGCGTTATCTGATCGCCCAACTGCGAGCGGGCGGTTTATCAAAGACGGTAGCGAATCACAGATTGATTACTTGCCGGTACGCCAGTGCACTGATGATGAAAACGCGTGTAACCATCAGCGATTTCTGTAATTGATTGGCAGACACCGAAAGTACCCAAACTTGATCCAATTTTCTTCTACACGCTTTACTGTCAAGGTCCCTATTTATCATAAAATTCTGTTTAATTAATTAATTGAATACTTTATTTAACCAAACAATTTTTGGTTGTGTTATGCAGGGCTCATTGCGAGGGCTTCCCATGATCGTCGACGAGGAAGATGGCTGGCGAGTCGTGGCCCTTTCCTACGGCCCCGTCTCAGACGCCATAGGCGAGATGCCCGACCAGCTGCGGTGGAACACCGCGCGGGTGACCGAAAAGCTGGGTACTGCGCCTGCCCCAACAAGAGTGCAACAGAGGCTCAAGCGCCATAGGTCTCATGGCTGCAACCTCCCCAGATGGCACCTTTGCTCTGTTGTACCACTACAGGGACGAGTGGCACGTTGCGACGTCAAGTACGCTTCTCCATGCGATTCTCCTGCGATCCTTCTATTCACACCAATCCCAAATAAT
>CDFF01069639.1:0-11094 GCA_000826265.1 Acanthamoeba culbertsoni
GAATGGATTCGAAAACGTGCCTCGAGCAGCTGCTTGCGCACGCGGGAGAAGAGTGTGTCGCACTGTTCTGTAGTGAGCAACCCGCTGGCCTCCAGCGGAACCTCAAAGTGCTGCACAGGAGGTCAATGATACATCGTACTGCTAAAGGGAATGGAATCCGCGGCGTACGTCGTGCAGCTTCTCCAGGTGCTTGAGGTAGGCCTCCTCCGTGTCGAGGAACTCCTGCTGCAGCATCTCGGTGCGCTCGGCGGGCGTGAGGGTCTTGCGGGGCGGCATGGGGAGGCTCGGGGACGACGATACGGGGGCAGAGGCCTCTGCGCCGGAGCAGATGGCGCTGGGCGACGAGGAGGACGAGCCGAGGCTGACCGAGGCCGGAACCTCGAGGTGCATGCGGCCGGCGATGGCCGCCACGCCGCCGCCGCCGGATTGGATCGTCGCCTCGCCGTTCTTGTTATTTGTCGACAGGCTCCGCTTGCGCCGGTCGTCGAACGGCTGCGCGACGCTGCGCAGCTGCAGCTCCTTCGTGCCGTCCCGCAGCACCTGGCCGGCCGACACCGAGGCCAGGTCCAGCGCTACGGCGGCCTCAGGGGTCGCGGAGCCGGCGGACTTGCTGCTGCTGCTGTCTCTCTCCCCGCTGTCGGCGAGGAGACCCTCTTCGGCCGCCGCGAGGATGAGCGACATGGTGGAGCGCAGGCGCCGCTCGGAGGCGACCGAGTCGGCCACGTCCGCCTGCGGCAGCAGCTCGAGCTGGGCCAGCTTCCGGATGCGCTTCAGCTTCGCGGTGAGCTGCGCGATCTGCACCTGGGCCTGCTGGATCTGATGTGCCGCGGACGGCGACGCGCCTCCCGGCGCGGCTGAGGGCGCCGGCTTGGACTCGGCGGGCGTCGGAGACGCGAACCGTTGTGCGGCCTCGCTTCGGGGCGACACACCGCCGAACTCCTTCTGGGGCTGGCCTGAGAGCGGGGGCGAGGCAGAGGCGGATTCCCTGGGAGAGGTATGGCCCGACAGCAAGGAGGCCTTGATCGAGGGCGACGACGCTGTGCGGGGCGACATCTGCGGGCGGGAGGAGGATGACCCGCGAGGGGAGGTGGAGATGGGCCCGAGCGCGCGCGGAGGCGATGTGAAACGACTCTGCGCCGGACGGAACGAGGCCCCCGCAGCAGCGCTATAAGCAAGAGTGAGTGCATGGTATTATTTTAATATATAAAAAATTATGGAAAAAGTAAGGGACGATGGTTGCGTACTCTCGAGGAGAGAGGGAATGTTGGTCGACTTCAAGTACCGCACCGTGGTTTCCGCTTCGATGCCGCGGCTACTCCACAGACAGGCATAAGCGCATGTATTCCCGACATGGATAAGAGGCGTGAGGGAAGAACAGTGTCAGTGAAGTTCGAGTGGACGCCATATGGCAAACAGAAACCGGTGTTCCATCAGCAGGCTGCTGCTGCTGCTGTTGTGGTTGTTGATGCTGCTGTTCATGAGTGCGGGCGCGTACAGTGCCTAATTTGGTGGAGACCAGAAGTTCAAGCGGGATATCAGATTGGGCGGCGCTTTTGACCGTGTCAAGGTTCTGCAGCTTGCTGAACTCTACATTAAGGATCTCCTCCTGTGCGAGGCAGCAACGATCAGTCCCTCACCTACACGAGGAGAATAGGCAGGGAGGCACAAAAGACGTTCAGGAGGAACCTTGGCGTGAAGGGTGTCACGAAGCTTCAGCTGATAATCGTTGGGATTTGTCAGATCAGGTATTTGTTTGAAGATGGCTCTCTGTACATGTACCAGGTGTGTTAAAGGGCCGAAAAGATGTTTTTTGCGACCTTGGGGGAGGGGCTACCTTGACTTGATCGACCGTATAACCTACAGGCAGTATGAATTCGTGAACCTCGGTTCCACTTGGCAGTTTGACCTGAAGGTGAAAAAAAGGTGTGCATCGAAAGCCAACAGATGGGGATTATTTTGCCCTCCTTACCATTATATGCACGCCCTTCTTTGACGGCGAAGTTTGTCCCGCCCTTCCGGGCGATTCCATGATTGACCAAAAAGATTCGAGACAGGACGGTTACCTTAACCCTCAGTTGTTAGGCGGTTGCGGAAAAATGTACAGTATTTTCTTTTCCTGCTTGGTGCAGGAAATTCCTTTTTGGCGGGAACAGAGCAAAAAACACCACAGATCAGATGCAGACATACAGCAGCAAACACCTGAGCTTGGGCGAAGACCTCAACTTTCCTCCTGAAACGCTTCAATGGGCTCTTGAAAGCGCCAGAGTTACGGAGCTGCAGTCTCTAAACAAGGCCAACGCCTTCTGGCTCATCTACACCCCAGTCAGATCTTCAAGCTCGCTTGAAGAGGAAGGTAGATGACTATGAAAGCCTTGATGAGGAAGTTAAGGCCTGTGTCTACATGGCCAAGACCTTCGAAAACCTGGTGGCCACGACTTGTGCTGGCAGGTATGATTGTTTTCTCGGTTAGATTCCCTTGTCATTGAGGTACTTCAAAATAGTATAGAGAACACGATTTTGACAAAATTGGACAAGATTGAAAAAGATATGCAAAAGATGAACACCAAGCTGGACAAAATTGAGGGCAACATTATGGGTGTTGTAGACCACCTGAACTCTCAGTACGAGACACAACGCGCTGCTCTACGTACCAAGTTTCCTCGCGGTACGTTTTCAGCCTGACCTTGTACTCTCTGTCTTACACAAAATCCTCGCAAGCAGTCCAGCAACCAACTGAAGGAGATGACCCAGCTGACTCACTGTCATAGTAGACGCGTTTCTGCTTTATTTCCTGTATTGCCAGGGAATCCTATTGACAGCTTGTAACGTGACGCCAAAGCAAAGTGAAGGTAGGGCCAGCAAAATATTCGTCCAATATGTGTGAAATTCTGATGGCGGACTGAATGCAGTGCAGTTTAGTGTGGTATCAGAATTAGCTCTGGAATTCGGGTGGGTGTACTAGAATTCGGGTGGGTTCTTTTCTCTTGAAGATGGAACGAAGGGAGGGAACTTGTCTTGCTGAGAAGGAAAGTTAGAACCACGCTGAAGATTTGCGTTGTTTTTTTAACAAAAAAAAACAAATCCGGGATATAAGCCGGCACGTGGATCTACGGGAACAGTTAGCAATAAACTGTTACTCGGACACGGTTATTACGGCGTTTTCTTTGGTTCCTGGCAAGAACTCGCTCAAGGTACTAGCAAACTTAAGTTCATGTTGGTGCAAGCACCGGCAAATTCCCCAGCAGCAATTCTTGGTATCAGAGTTGTGCCGCTTGGACACCGTTACCACACCTGTAAGTCCGAGCAACGGCTACACTTATGGATGAAGTTGCAGAGCGAGCGTTGAAAACAATACAGCGGGCCTGGTACACCTACCTTCCTTTCCGATGCCTTTCGATCTTTCTTAAACTCCTTCACGCTCCGCCTTCTAAAGGTACGCCCTTCTCTCAAATCTTTGCTTATTGTAAGGTAAAGCTTATTTATAGTCTGGGGCACCCCCTTTCCTTGCGCACAGCAACCGACGATGACAACAACGTACGCGTTGTGCAGCAGCTGACCAAGTTCCTGACCACGGGGACTGCTCAGAGGAAGGAAGGTTTCCTCAGCAGCGCGTATGCACTTGGTCTCTACCCCTTCTCCCTCGAGGAGGGTAGCGGTATTGCGCCAACCAGTGTTTCTTCTGAAATCCGAAGCGGTTATATCATTATTAACGCACACGTTTTTTCAACTGACCCAATGGGGAAATTCAGCGCCTACAAGAGCCCTCTGGTCCGACCTTCTGCATGCCGAGAACGGCAAGCCTTTGCTGAAGGCCGGATCGATTCCGTTCCTTGTTGCATCCCTCGTTTCCAGCTACACCAGTACGAAGCGAACACCAGCAGGGCGTGAGCAATGATTTCCACGCTAACGTAAGAATTCTGTGCTCTGCTTAAGGAACCGAACAATCATATTTGGAGGATTTCCTCCTCACGTATCGAACATTCCTCAGCCCTCACGCCCTCCTACTCCTTCTCATCCTCCAATATTGGACGCCTCTGGGTATCTCCGAGCAAGGCAAAGCTGATAGCGACAAGAAAGAACGAGTCTCCATTCAGATTAAGTGCGCCTCACCTTCTGGCTTCGTTCTCACATAGTCTCTATTCTCTGACCGAGGGATGGGAGGGTACAGGACCGTGCGAGTACTTCGGCTGTGGATAGAAAATGTACCCTCGGATTTCACCGAAGATCCGCTGTTGACCGAAAACGCTACCAACTTTCTTACAGCCATCGAAGCCTTTAAGGTGGCGTCGGGAGAGATCCTCAAATTGCTCAGAGAGAGCAAGCGGCAGCGCTACGGCTATACAGAGGAACCTATCGACGACCTGGGCCACCCCCTTCGCACCCGCTCGGCGGAGAGCGACACACTGCGGCTGCAGTCGCAGTCGTCGCTGGTGGAGGGAGAGGACAGCGATGGGTCGTACGACGGACACGAGACCCGCCGAAGCAAATCCGGGACGAAACTGGGCAAGTCACCAGACAGGTCGTTCCTTTCATATGACGCGGCTGAGGTGGCCTTCGAATGGACGCTCCTCGCCCAGCGGATCTACCGCGCCGTAACCCCTCGAGTATGCACCAGCAAGAAATTATTTTTGACTTTATTTATTTATTTATTTGCTTTATTTTTTTTATTTATCTTAATTAATCTTTAATCGACGCCATTGTTAGGAATTTATGAAGCAGGCTTGGAGCAAGAAGGCGAAGAAGGTACTCGCGCCTAATGTCACCGCGCTGATCGACGACTTCAACCAGGTACGGCGACTGCCCCCTCCCCTCTTCTTGCGTCATGGCGTGCGGGTGCGGCTGCTCATCTCGCCCCAGATGTCAGAGTGGGTGTCGCTCGTGGTGCTCTCCTACAGGGACAGGGGGCGAAGGGGCGAAGCCATCGCTCGATTCATCCAAATCGCGCACGTAGGACACCAAACCTAACTTCCTTTCCTTCCCTTCCCTTTGATATGGGCTGCTGCCGTGGTCTCAAAGAGACGGTCTGTTGTGGCCTAGGAATGTCACAAGCTGAGGAACTATCACACGCTGATGGTGATCCTCTCCGGCCTCACCAAGGCGCACATCACCCGCCTGAAGAAGTCGTGGGAGGTAAGCTGCGATTCTTAAGATATCTGTGGAAGAAATACTTCGTCGATGGTGAGCCTAAGCCTTGTTTCACTCTGTTCTCTGCTCTCTCTTTCTCTGCAGCTTGTGGACGGAAAAATTAAGAGCAAGTTGAAGCTGATGAACGAGATCATGAGCATGGACGGCAACTATCAGCAGTACCGCCAACTGCTGAGGTACCAAAACAGGACCCATTTCTGTATATGAAAATATCATGATGATAACCATTAAGCATCATACATATTATCAAAACAACGGTATACTTATCTTATCCGTAGGGAGACCGTGCCGCCAACGCCCTGTGTACCCTTCCTGGGCACTTTCCTGACCGACCTCACGTTCCTCGATGAGGGCAATTCCGATCTGATGTCCTCAGCCGAGCCTTCAATCGGGTCGTCATCGAAGGATATGTCCTCATCTTCATTTTCTGCATCCTCATCTTCGTCTACATCATTTTTGGAGGATTCGGCATCCTCACATGCGTCGGCTTCGCCGAAGCGGCGCAGCATATTTCGAAGGGTCAAGTCCGAGCGTTCCGTCAAAGCCGACCCCAGGATACGCGAGCACAAGGACGAGACTGGATTGTCTGCGACGGACAAGCCGGCGGACACTGCGGGACAGCCTTCCGAATCGCCCGGCGACACGCACAAGCGTGTGGGCAAACGGAGCTATGACGAAAACGAAAAGCGACGTTCCATGAAGGCCGTCAGGTGAGCCCCCTTCCATTCGTTCTTCCACAACAGTTTTCGAAATGTTTCTTGTTTGTCTTTTTTCGTTTTATTTATATGTTTTTAGTTGGGAGTATTCCTAACGTGTTGATCCGATGCACATCAGGTCGCTGTCGATTTATATGAAAGAGACGAGCGAGAAGATGCGCCATCTTCGGACGAGGAAGTCCGCAGCCTTTGCCACGTTCGACGAGACACAACTAAGCAACAATTGGCGGCAGAACGAAACCACGTGGCCGCGACTGACCCCTGAAGAGCAGGAGGCTGTGCGCATGTGGAAGCAGCTCGAAGAGAGCAGCGGCTCGACGACCACGGCCTCTTGCTTGAATGGGAATGTTGGTTACAATGCGACCGATCCCACTGGAGGCCGGCGTGCCCGGCGGGCGCAAGCCAAGCGGATGCCTCAGGTGTTCGACTCCTCCGTGTTGATGGCTATGCTGGAGAAGGAAGAACAGAGGGAGCGTTTGTCTTGTGGAGATGAACGCGGGCTCAATGAGGATTCAGCGACAAAGCGAAGCGAGGAAGACGGACGAGAGAACGAAACCACGGAAAAGAAAAAGAAGAAGAAAAAGGTCAAGGCCAAAGAGAATGAGACGGAGGCGAGGGAGTTGGAGCAGGAGTCGGATACCGACTTTGCAAGCGTTGGTAACGAGGAGAAGATCAAGTGCCAATCGAAGCCAGCTGTTCCCAAAGAGGAAATGCTAATCAACTGGATGAAGAAGAGGACCATGGCAAAGGTGTTGAGGGAATATTTGCGATTTCAGGGGTGCAACTATTCGCTACCGAAGAAACTCGAGAAAAAGCGGCGAAAATTCAGAAGCAAGTCGTCTGGCCTCGCTGCAGTTATCACGGTCGACCACAATGACCTCAGAGATCCGCCATCCCTACTGGCCTCGGGCGCCGCCGACTCAGGCGCATGGACATTCGACGACACATCAGATGAACCTATCGCGCGCGAGGAGATCCGCCACATGCTGCGTGAAATGCGGCTTCCGCCGGACATCTCGAAAGTGCTCGATTTTTCCACGTTTTCTTCCTCCAGCCTGCCATTGTTGGGGTCCCTGCCCAGCCCCGGAAGGCATGCGTCGCTCCAGGCCCAAGTGCCCCATTCCGCGAGCATGGTTCGGAGCGTCGCTTCGCCAAGAGAGATTACTGCGTCTCCGCGCTCGCGGTCCGCGACGTCCATATCGGCATCAGCGACGATAGATGTGCAAAGCGGCTCGCCGGCCGAGGGCCTTATCATGTCTCCGCGGTCGTCGCTTGCCTCATCCCGCACTCCTCCGCCGGTATCACCGCGTGGACCGCAGGTGACTATCAAGCGCACGAGTTCCATGCCATTAATAAACGTGGCGGAAGACACCGCGCCCGCCAGGACGGTCACGCCTCGGCTGTGTGTCGCAGCAAGCGCCGCGGCAAAGCTGACGACGTTCGAGCGCTATGGGGATCTGTACACAATGAAGACGCTCAAGCTGGACGACGGCATGCTGTTCGATCTCTCTCTGCATCTGGAACCGCGAAGTGGATCTCAGGCGAGCGGCTCATCTGAGAAGAAGGAGCTGTTCGTGATCACGGCACAGGGTTCGCCCGCGGTGACTCCCTACCGATCGCGAAACAAAATAGACAGGACAGGATAGTTTGTGAACCAAGCCTTAGGAGCCGAAGTTAATTGGCATGCCGCCGAAGAGCGAAAACGTGGTGGAGAACTACAGAGAACGCTAAAAGGAGGAAAGCGGACGGAGCCTCAAGGACCGTAGAGTGGTAACGCTCGGGGGAATCTATGCTTCCAGCAAGAGCGGTTGATGATGAAGAGGAGGGAAAGAAACGTTTTAAACATTTTAACAAGTGTAGTAGCCTTTAACTCGACAATACCAGGTTTTTTTCACTCGTTTCCTCAACAAACCCCTGAAAGCAGACAGGAAAAGCTAAGAAAAGCGGCTCAATAACGTCGTAAAGAAATAGGTTTGAAGAGATGGGCGAAGAAAATGGCCAAGAAGAACCTGTGGAGTTCACTGACCCCATCACGCTGACGATAATGGTCCTTTTCTTTTTTCCTTTCCATGTAGTTTGCCGTCAACAATATTAACTGTACCCCTTATCAGGAGGAGGCCATGATGGCCCCTTGCGGTCACAGCTTCTCTAGAGCTAGCATTACCACGTGGCTTCGTCAGAACCATCAAACTTGCCCTGTTTGTAAGGCTCAGTTGACCGAGGCTACGCTTGTACCAAATTATGCTCTACGTTCTGCGATAGAGCGGTATGTCCTCGCCAATCTTGGACTTTGGTGATGAGTGTTTACAACTCTCGTACAGGTTCCAGTCAAAACATCATAAAACATACGAACCTTTCAAGTACCCGGACAGCAGCTTTCGTATGTATCTCTATATCTCGTGCCCTAGCCGGCCATCCATCTTAGGCTCATGGTTGAACTTGCAGCTTCTGCTCCTCCCGACCCGGTAAAGCCTTCTACTTCTTCTTCATCCGGCTACTCAGGACCTGGCATAGATGAGGAAGCAGATGCCCCGCAACAGCCTGACCCCAGCGCCCCGCCAGAGGCCCCAGGAAGGGCTTGTCCAGATTGGACGTATCATATGACACAAGACGCGCGAAACTCGAATCAGGGTTGCCTTGTGTGCACTTGTGAAGGTCCCGTGTACTGCTGCACCACTGCTCAGCAGTGCGAGCGGGGACAACACCGCTTGACCTCCGAATATCCCTGGTACTTGGAGCAATCCCGCTCATTAAACCGCGCACTTGGTTAACCTATGGCTATGACAGGTATCCGTCACCATCTTCGAACCTGTGTATCTACTGCTACGGCAGTCAGAGTACCTATAAGCGGCGCACCATCGCAAGTATGTTATTCCCGTTATTTCTATTCACCATAGTGGTTGCTTGGCTCTTCGATTTGTTGTTTGTCTCTACGTTCTGGGTTGCGGCCTTCTTCGTAATCTCACCTATATGGCTAATTATTCGGCTTCCTATCACGATGCTTTTTCCACTGCAATATGAAACTTATATCAAACCCTCGTGTTGGGATAAAACATTTGGTTGTCAATAATGAACTAACAAATAAATCATATTATGAGATTAGACTATTGTACTGTATAATTGTGTGGTCTTTAAAATAAAGATATTGTTTCCTCTTTTTGTAGACAGACTACTTTTTTCATGTATTTACCCAATATTAGCAATTATTTCCTGGCCACTGCCTGCGTAACTCGTTGTTGACCATGGAGAAGGGCCACACACTGACACAGATAGTCTGTCGTCTTGAAGAACGGTATGACCCAGACATAGCAACTAAGATATGCAACGTTTATGTCAGTGGCTCTCGGTACCCCGCCCCCTCCCACTTCCAACACCTTCAAGGCTGCATTTTAAGGCTGAGACTGTTTGCTCCGTAGAGTCTACGGCACAGCCAACTCCTCATCCGACTGGGATTATATTATAGTTACCAACCAGCCAACGAGCAACTTCTTTACCCAGGGTAAGCGTGTTCACCTGAGCGCGTCTCCGTAGAAGACAGGAAGTTGACACAACGGGCAGGTGCCGACAAGTGGACTCCTGACCTGCCGTTCCCGCCTTCGAACAACCTGGATGTTTATGAGGACCCTGAACTGAACTTCGACGTTTCCTTCATCACTCTTGAGCACTTCACAATCCTGGTGCGTGTTACCCCCGCAGCTCACTCATTGGAGTAGCTAAATATGTCCTCAGCTTAGAGAGCATCGCTTGTCCGTGCTTGAGTGTCTCTACTTGCCGAGAGAGTTTGTAAAAGCCTCGCCCTTGTTGGCAACCATGTTATATCGTTAAGCCGTATACTTTCAGGTTTTGCTCGAGAGGATTCCCTTCTCAACCACCTTGGATGTTGACGTTTTACGCAAGATTGTGTCCTGGGAGGCATCGCTGAAGTTTGATCATGCCAAACGACGTCTGGCCGAAGGCAAAGCCTACAAGGCACAGAAGGTGCGCACTGTCGTTAGGCTATTATTTCAGTTGAACAATTTTCTGAGGAGTAGGGAACAGTTAATTTGGCTGTCCTTGCGATACCTCATTTTTGCAATACAACTCCTTGAGAAGGTACTATGAGACATTTTTAAAATTATACATTTTATTTGAATATTGTGGCGTTTACAGGGCTACATATACGACTTTCAGGCGGCCAACGAACATTGGAAGAGTACATATTTTTCCTTCTTCATCGAGCAATCACTATTTATCGACTTTTTGTTGTTACTCATGTTCTCTTCCTCCTCCTCCAGCGATTAGCAGTGAAGAGATAAAGGACTGGTATTACGTAGAGGAAAATTTACGCCCGATTTACAAACTTTACGACAACAAGTTTAAAACGCTACGGTATTATTTTGATACGGAACTGAGGCGTGAATCAAGAAAGGCTGATAGGACATTGCAGAAATTTCAATGACTTTTATAGCAAAGATGACCTGCAGTCCAACACCTGGCTTGCACTTCGCATGCATCCGGCGACCAATCTCGGCAGCAAAAAACAGGAACAGCAGGCAGTTCAGTGACTTCTTACCTTCCCCCCCAATTTCTCCCCCAGGCGCTCATGTTTTACCTTCCCACAAAGGAGACGAATTCCGATGAGTCGCGTTATCTGATCGCCCAACTGCGAGCGGGCGGTTTATCAAAGACGGTAGCGAATCACAGATTGATTACTTGCCGGTACGCCAGTGCACTGATGATGAAAACGCGTGTAACCATCAGCGATTTCTGTAATTGATTGGCAGACACCGAAAGTACCCAAACTTGATCCAATTTTCTTCTACACGCTTTACTGTCAAGGTCCCTATTTATCATAAAATTCTGTTTAATTAATTAATTGAATACTTTATTTAACCAAACAATTTTTGGTTGTGTTATGCAGGGCTCATTGCGAGGGCTTCCCATGATCGTCGACGAGGAAGATGGCTGGCGAGTCGTGGCCCTTTCCTACGGCCCCGTCTCAGACGCCATAGGCGAGATGCCCGACCAGCTGCGGTGGAACACCGCGCGGGTGACCGAAAAGCTGGGTACTGCGCCTGCCCCAACAAGAGTGCAACAGAGGCTCAAGCGCCATAGGTCTCATGGCTGCAACCTCCCCAGATGGCACCTTTGCTCTGTTGTACCACTACAGGGACGAGTGGCACGTTGCGACGTCAAGTACGCTTCTCCATGCGATTCTCCTGCGATCCTTCTATTCACACCAATCCCAAATAAT
>CDFF01069641.1:0-12663 GCA_000826265.1 Acanthamoeba culbertsoni
GAGGAGGAGGAGGAGAGGATTGGTGGTGAGGTCTCACACACACACACCCTATCACAGCCACTTGGGTTGGCGGCCTCTGCCCAAGGCTGAGAAGGCCGGTAAGAAGAAAAAGAAGGACAGCGCAAAGAAGGTATCGCCCTTCTTCGCGTATGACGTCGGCAACGCGATGGCCGACACCGACCTCACCTTCGCCTACGCCGTAAAGGTCAGCAGTGCTTCCTCTTCCCCCCCCCCAATTTTTATCTTATTTTATTGTTTTGAGGCCTTTCCGTTGATCTTCTTTGCGCCTTTGTCGTCGCTTCACAGGAAACGACCATTAAATCCGCACCGTTCCAGGCCCAGATTCACTACACGCGAAAGGACGGAATGCAGGTAAGTCTCCTCTGGCCTGTGAAATCCCAGCAATTTCCCGGTATTTTACGCAGAGACTAAGCCCAATCCACAATCTCCAGTGCATGCGAGTGATCACCGTCACCAAAACGCTGACGGCGAAGCGCGCCAAGACCGAGAAGAAGGCAGACGTGGCTGTCCTCGCGCTGGCGGCCGTGCAGAGAGCGGCGCGCGAGGCGCAGGTGGGCAGATTCATGGACGCCCGAGTCAATCTCTATGCTGCGGAGCGCCTCATGAAGCGGTCGGCCATCACCGACACCCAAATGGAAGAGCACGTACGTGTTGGAAGAGAATACTGGAAGACTTGTGCAACGAACGAACTAACGGCTCCTCCCTTGATCGTCCTTGTACAGGCCAACTTCATCGCGCTGACTGATCAGCTCGACTACGAACTTCGGCAGTGCTTGCGCAGGCTTGGCACCTCGACCACCTCTTCCTCCTCTGTGCGGGAGAAGGGGAAGGCCAAGGCCAAGCCAGGTGAAGAGGACGCGTTGGAGGGACTGGGCGACACCACGGCCAAGACTCTCTTCAAGATGCGTACGTCCAGCAAGAAGGAGTTCCTGAGCGGCCGTCGCAAGAAGGCTGTCATCGATGCTCGACGCAATGAAGACGCCACGCTCAGAGATATGTACTATGCCAAGAAATTCTGATCACCATCCAGAGACCAAATTGAAGCCAACTGGGAAACGTTTCCCAGTTGTCTGTTTTTTTTTTATTCTGCTTCTTCTTCTTCATGCCAGTTTAATCGAACACGCCCTGCTGCTTGAGCGCGGCTATGGCTTCATCAGTGAATCCCAACAGCTCACGCAGCACTTCGGTGTTGTGCTGCCCAAGCTCTGGAGCAGGCCCGCGAGGCGAAGGCGAGGTAATGGACATTTTGACTGGATTGCCCATCAGTTTCACCTCTCCGATCCCGGGTTGCTGCACCTCAGTGTGAATGAAAAAACCCTCTTCTCGTAATACACTTCAATGAAGAATTAGAATACGAACCTCGACTTCGACAATCATCTTCCGCTCCTGGGCGACGTGTTTATCCTTTGCCACATCTGCCAGCTCCTTTATGGGGCACGCTGGAATCTGGAACGGATGTTTCCTGTGTTAGCTATCAGCAAGGCGCAACTTAAGTCAGTACCGCATACTCGATTCTCCAGCATGAGGGTCACAATATCATCGATTTTGTGTCGGGAAGTCCAGCCTTCCACCAACGCCTTAAGCTTCTCATGATTTTCAAGCCTATTTTTTTTTTAAAAAAAAATAAATATTAATGGATAATCTTATATCTTATGAGTTTATATTTATATTCATTCATTACTCATAATGAGCTATTTTTAAAAAAGCCTAGATACCGTTTTGGATTGGTTGAAAACGTTGGGTCTGTGATTTCAGTCGACATCCCTGGCGATCCCGCTGTGCACGAAACGAACCGCTGCCAGATGGCGTCGTTGGCCACGGCGATGATGACCCATCCATCTGTCGCCTTGAACGAATCGTACGGCGCGATGAATTCATACCTGCAGTGGTGGAGACCAAACAATTGGAGCGGAATTTACATAAGAAGGGGAGCCAATGGGGGATAAAGACAAAGACAAAGACAAAGACAAAGCGCGTACCTGTTGCCGATTCGCGAGGGGGAGGCGCCCTCAATAAATACCTTCTGTACATGCTGGCTCATCGTGGTGAACAGCGAGTCCACGAGGGCGACGTCCACCAGCTGCCCCTTCCCCGTCCTCCGTCGCACCTGCAAAGCGGCGAGCACGCCCACGCACGTGAAGAGCGCGCAGGTCATGTCCCCAATAGCGGTGCCGGCACGGGTGGGCGGCGAATCAGGCCACCCCGTAATGCTCATCAGTCCGCTCATCGCCTGACAGTTTAATTTCGAATATATATTAGAGAGACAAGTTGATGCAGCACTGGTGCGTACTATAGTAATGGGGGAGGGAGAAAACGACATGTACCTGGCTGATGATGTCGTAGCCCGGACGGCTCTTGTAGGGACCCGTCTGGCCGAAACCAGAAATGGCGGCGTAGACGAGCCGCGGGTTGACCTCTTTGAGCGTTTCGTACCCGAGCCCAATGCGTTCCATGGTACCCGGACTGAAGTTTTCGACAACTACGTCGCACTTACGCACGAGGTCGAGAAACACACGTTTGCCCTCTGGATGCTTCAGGTTGAGCGTGATGCTTCGCTTGCCTCTGCAGAAATCAAGAGCGAGTCCTGAGTAATTCTTTCTTGAGGAAGGGAAAGGAGCAAAACGGCCACCAACCTGTTGAGGTTGACGTAGTAGAGGCTCACACCGTCCTTGAAAGGCGGGAACTGGCGAGAATCGTCCCCTACGCCGGGAAGCTCCAGCTTGATGACATCAGCGCCCATGTCGGCGAGCAGCATGGTACAAAAAGGGCCGGCCAAAACTCGGGTCAAGTCCAGCACTCGGACACCCATGCTGCCTTCATACGCAGCCCCAATAATTTCCTCCTCGCCTACAGTGACCTCGTGTAAATACAGGTTGCAATTCGTGTGCCACATTTGGTGCGCAAAGAAGCCTCATGTGGTGTGCAAACTCAGGCGCTGTAAGTTGCACCTTTTCGGTGGACCTCTTCACGTCCCGAGGCTTCTCGCAGTGCCTGCAACTCTGCCTCTAACTGCCTGCGAGCACTCTTCTCGGCCTCCAATTCACGCCGCAGCGACTCCACAGTGTCTGCCTCCATGCGGAAAGTAAACAACTGTTTCTATTTTCATAAAATAATTGTGTACTGGACGCGAAAATAATTAAGTATGTCAGCTATGAAGAAACCACCATAGCGTAAGCGTGACATGGCATTACCACGGAATGTCGAGAAAAATATCTAACGTCTCCATCATACTAGTTGTTAATGACTCTTGCCATACCAGTGAATAAGATTCCCGTCGCGGGACTCGAACCTGTGCGGAGAGACAGAGACAACGGGGGGTTGAGTGAAATTGCCGGTGGATCTGGGCGAAACTGGTAAAGAGACAAGACGGACAAGGAACCTGCGCCTTGGTAGCTGGTCGCCCGCTCGAGCGCCAAGCAACTGAATCACGCGAAAACATGCGGGGATTCGCCTCTTTTTGGCAGCCAAGAACACGCCATCAGCTTGCACACGATAGCCTCCAGCTGAAGGCCGAAGTCGCGACAGACTTTCAAAAGCAAAATAGACTGCCACGCGCCACCGATTTATTCCAACAACACCTACCTTGGCACCAAGTACTCCTGCTAGAGTTAAGCCATGAGTGAAGGGATAATGGATGTGGACGAACGGGTCAGGGACGATAGCCAGCAACGCGATGGCACAGACGAAAATGGAACCCAGGCAGGCAACAAGAACTCCCCTACTAGCTTGCCAGTTCAAAACCTGCTGGTAGCAAGCGTTCGCCTAAATGCTACAAGCAGCAGCGATGAGGAAGAGGATGGTCACGAACAGGACCAAGAAACGCAGCAACGAGATGGAGAAGAGGACGGAAAGGGGGGCGATGATGAAACATCTTTCCTGAACGCAGACCTGCAGTGCCGTGAAGGCTTGGTGGTCACTATGGTCCAGCGAGTCAAGCCGTACCATGAACGCTATGTGGGACAGATAAGACGCGGTAGGTGGGAAGGAAGAGGAAAGCTTGTCTACAGTGCCGATGACCCTCGTGGCCGTATCGACTACGATGGTGAGTTTCGTGCTGGACGTAGACATGGCAAGGGAAAGCTTAGTTGGCGAAACGGCTGTGTGTACAAGGGCGAGTGGAAGGACGACATGATGCAGGGCTATGGCAAGATGACATGGCCTACGGGTATCTTCTTTCCTGCCTCTTTCTTGCCTTTGTGTGACTTCTCAATACTTACGTAGTGAGTCCCAGGTCAAGTGTACAAAGGCGGTTGGGAGAATAACCAGATGCATGGAGAGGGAGTGATGACCTGGCAGAACCCTCAAGTGAAATACGTAGGCTCCTGGTGGAATGGCAAGCGATATGGTCAGGGTAGAATCACCTTTGCTGACGATGATGAAGCCGAGAGGGTCTACTACGAAGGTGAGATACTGTATTTGGTTCATCATGGCTTCATCCCTTCTCTAACCGGAAAATCTGATCAGGCTGGTGGCAGAATGATCGGAAAGAGGGCTTAGGGGAGATGGTGTGGAAGTCGGGTTCACACTACAAGGGGGAGTGGAAGTCTGGCTTGAGAGACGGCTTTGGCATTCACACTTTCCATAATGGCGATAAGTATGTAGCCTTGCTAATAGCTGGTCATTGTCTCACAAGCTCACCTCATCTAGGTACGTGGGTCACTGGTTAAAAGACAAGCGAGTGGGTAAAGGCGAGCTTCTCTTTGCCAATGGCGACAAGTTCGAAGGAGAATGGGTGGACGATAAGAAGCAGGGCAAAGGAATCTACACTTATGCCCACGGTCGAATTCGTCACGAGACGTGGCAGCAAGGAACTCGCGTAGATGATCCCAAACAAAAGTTGTTGGTGCAATCGCTTGTAGTGCTTTGCGTCGAGCATATCGGTAGTCATCCAGAGCTCCTCCTTATGGACAAGAAAGTACGTTCTTCTTGAAACTAAGAAACATCACGATGGTCGGCTGCTGACTCAATTCTCAAGTCCATGGAAAGGAGAAGCTCATCGAGCGTGACAAGTGTGGGTCGAATGATGATGGATTTGGTCACAATGCATCACCTCTCCCATAACGGTGGAAGCCGAAAGGGCAAGGAGAAGGACTCCGGCGGATGGAAGCCAAGCAATGATGTGCCCTCACTTGGGATGAGTGATGATGGTGACTCGGGAAGCGCCAGAGCGTTCGATCGTTATCGCTCGCATCCTGGTCGCTGCCGTGCATCCTCCTCCAGTTCTACTGAAGAGCACCACGCGTGCGACCAAGATGAAGGGAAGTGTGCCAAAAGGAAGAGGGTCAAGCACGCGGTGATCCAACCTCCCTCGGTCCCGATTCTTCCTCAAGAGTTGATGGTGCTCGTGGATGCATACGTGCAGCGTATCGCCCAGCGAAAGCGAATCGAGCACGAGTCCCAAAACCAGCAAAAGGAAAGGGAGAAGGTGGGCAGAAGGCGTATTGCCAGCTGCCTGCTGCAATGATCCGGGAAACGCCCCACCAATGTAAATATTTTGCGTATTTCTGTCGACAATATCTGTTGGGTAGCATACCGGAAAGCCGGGGAAGTTTGCGCCTTGTTCAACCCTATGTCTACCCGTGCGACACGGGTGGGAACCTCACACACGGGGTGTTTTATGTTCACCGGAAGCAAACTTATGCCCGCGAAGTAGAATACAGTAGTACCTATGCTACATAGCCGTAACATGGTCCCCCAGCAAACTCCTGGATAAGGTTTTAAGCCAGAACTCGCAGCAGGACTCCACCTTCTGACCAATCCACCTCCCCTACAATGGCATACCAACGCTTCTTTCTTGCGGCTATCCTAGTTGGTCTCCTCGCTTTCTTCCTTGGGACCGCGTCCGCACAGTGCGAGTGCCCTTGTCCTTGCGAAGACGAGAGCAACGATTCAGGCTTGAACGTGACCTGGTACGGCGGCTCCAGCGCCTGGTGGATGGCTGTTACCATTCCCGGTTCGACCTCTGTTAAGGTGAACTGCAACAACGGCCAAGGCTTCATGGAGATGAACCCTGGTTGGACACCGAACATGTGGACGTTCTCTCCCTCCAATGGTCAGGGCTGCAAGAGCTCCGTTCAGTTCATCGTCAACGGAGGTCCAGCTCAGAGTGCCACTGCTCCTTGGTAAAGATGAACCTCAACGCAAGAGGAAGTGTTCTTCTGTAAGTGATATTGTACTTAATGTGTGAATAAATTTAGAATACTCTTATTGGTCGTTCCCAACCTCAGGAGGGCGCGAAGGTTTCTTCTTCTTCTTTGAGCCATAAACATGACACGAGTAGTAGCGTTGGTGCTTATGCTCGTAATTGTGTCCTCGGCGGCCTCCAGCCCCTCACAAAGCGAAAGAGACGCTTATGTGTCTCAACTTATGAGTACACTCACCTTGAAGGAGAAAGTGGGTCAAATGACGCAGGTACACTGAGCGCAGACGTTATGCTTGCGAACTATGAGGTTGTGTAGCGAAGTGTAACTTGTCGCTCTTATTGCCCGGGGGGGGGCAGCTTGACATAGGAATGATCCAAGAGAAAGACAACCAGGGAAACCTGCTCGCTTCATTGAACAAGACTGCACTCATCTACGGTATTAAGAACTACGGCGTGGGGTCCTATCTCAACACGTATTAGATTGCTTTCTCCCCTGCTCTTCACTGTGTTTTTGGAATTAACTCCGTCGCTCATTGCGGACTCTGCTGAAGACCGTTCTCAGGGTCGTCTCCGGTGCTGGACAAGAGTGGAAAGCCACTCATCGCCTGGAATGTGACCCAGTGGATCGAGTTCGTGAACTCTGTGCAAGAGGTTGCCCTCCAATACGGCAACTCATCAGTCCCCATTATCTACGGTCTAGACTCAGTGCATGGTGGGATTCGCGTGATTGTTTTTCTATCCACGATTTCTTGTATGGGCAGCTCATCTCACCGGTGCTTCTCAGGAGCCAACTACATCAAGGGTGCCGTCATGTTTCCGCATAACATCGCGATGGCCGCTGCCTGGAATCCCCACATCGTGTACCTTGGCGCCAAGGTCACCGCCAAAGACACTCGCACAGCAGGCATTCCGTGGGCCTTCACTCCTGTTCTCGGTCTGGGCATCCAGCCTCTGTGGCCCCGCTTCTATGAAACGGTACCTTCCTCCATCATCGACTCGAAATTCTGATCCCAGCGCGTGCTCTGAGCATGGTTGGCAGTTCGGCGAGGACCCCTATTTGATTTCCACATTCGGCCGTGCCGCGGTTGAGGGCTACATGGGCAAGTCTTTCTCCAGCGTACAGCCATTCCTCGCTTTATGCAGACTTGGACTTCAGGCAAAGCTGACCCACATAGGCTCTCACAGGACCAGCTGGAGACTGCCGTGTGGTGTCGTAAGAAGTCAGAACAGACCAAAGATGATCCAGTTAGCGACGACCAAGCCAATGGCTACGGTACCACTGTCTCCGTCTCGCTGAAGCACTACCTCGGCTACCCGGCTCCCATCTCCGGCAAGGACCGTACGGAGGCCTGGGTACAAGAGACCTCCATCCTTGACGCCACGCTGCATCGCTAGCGCTGTCTGATATCTATTCTTGCACAACAGATCCCCGACAGGATGCTTCTCCAGTACTTCGCCCCTCCTTTCATCACCGCCGTCCAGGCTGGCGCGCAGAACGTGATGATCAACAGGTAGCCGCTACTTTCGGCGTTGAGCCCCTAGTGCCCCCCCCCCAAGTGTTCATTTTCCAATTCTCTGAACGAATCGGGATCGATCCGCTCAGTGGTTCCATCAACGGCATTCCCGTGCACTCCTCCGAGCAGTACCTCAACCACTTCCTCAAGGACAGCTTCGGTTTCGAGGGCTTCGCCGTCACCGACTGGAACGACATCGAGAAGCTGGTCTACTTTCATCACGTCGCCGCCGATAACAAGGAAGCCATCAGGATGGCTCTCCTGGCCGGAGTCGACATGAGCATGGTTCCTTCGGTGGGCTCATCAGTCCCTTCGGCATTTATTTTATTTTTTGTTTCTTAAATTTAATTATTTTTTATTTTATTTCTGCCGTCTATCATGCGTAGGATTATTCCTTTTCGGACGATCTCTACGCGCTCGCGCAGGAGGACACATCAATTAGAAGCATCGTTGAGAAATCGACCGAGCGCATACTCAAGATCAAGTACGATCTCGGTCTCTTCACGAATCCCTACGCTTCCAATCTCTCCAACCCCAACATCGCAACGGTGCGGCGCATTTTCGCAGAGACAGGAAGCCAGTTCAGTTATGAACGCCTTCCATACTGATAACACACGTATTCTACGCACATGTGATTGGACCATTCAGGTGGGTAGCGCTGCCGACCGCCTTCTATCAGAGATCGCTGTGCGGGAGTCTCTCACGCTCCTTAAGAATGACGGCGACGCTCTTCCTCTCAGCCTTCAAGTGCGTCGTCCTCACACTCATCGTCGACCCAGTTCGCCTTTTTCATGCATGCGCTCTCTTTATGTCTAAACCTATCGTCTTCGAAGCAGCCGCAGCGCATCCTGGTCGTGGGTCCGGCAGGCAACTCGCTTCCCAACCAGTGCGGAGGATGGTCGATCCACTGGCAGGGATCGGTCAGCCCGAGCGAGTTCGACGACTACCCCGGCACGTCCACCATCTACCAGGGCATCAAGTCCATCGCGGCGCACGGTTCCGAAGTCGCATTCATCGGTGGGTCTTTCTTTTCCTCCATACGATCGATGGCTGTGGGGTTTTATGTTTTCTGACTGAAATTTCATTCAGCTGCGTGCGATTTTGACCAATGCGACGAGGACAGTCTCGGCAAGGTGGCCTCCTACATTCAGTCCACGGCCGACGTTGTGGTCATGGCCGTCGGCGAGGGTCCCGAAGCCGAGGTCCTCGGCGATATCAACGACCTCACCATCTCCAACTCGCAGATCAGGCTCATGAGCACCGTTCATAATGTGAGCCTTTTCTCCACCGCTTCTTGCTGTACCTGAACACTCACTCTCGACACCCGTTGAAGACCATCGCCCAAAGCGGAAGAAGCGTGAAGACTGTGATGGTGCTTGTAGAGGCTCGTCCTCGTGTCATCCCTGAGGAGCTCGTGAATGTCACCTCTGCTGTGATCGATGCCTACCTGCCCGGCCCATGTATGGGACAAATGTCAGACATGTGTGTTCTTGTGAAACGTTTTCTTATCAAGTTGTGAACATGAATGTAGATGCCGGCGTACCGATTGCCGAGGTGCTGTTCGGCAAGACGAACCCTTCGGGCAAGATTCCCTTCACCTATCCTCGGACGACGGGAGACGTGAGGGTACCCTACTGGCACTGGTACTCGGACGAGACCACTCCGCTGTATCCGTTTGGTCATGGCCTCAGCTACACCAGTACATGACAGAAGGCCTTCTCTTACAATTGATGAACATGTCCTGGGTCTGATGGATTGTATCTGCAGGGTTCACCTACGATAATCTGCGCGTATCAGACACGAGCCTTCCTCCGGGCAAGCCGCTCACCATCTCCGTCCGTGTGACCAATACTGGCGAAGTGCCCGGAAAGGAAGTGGTCCAACTGTTCATCGGCGATGAAGTGGCCTCAGTGGCTCCCTCCGTTAAGGTGAGAAACATCAAGCGAATTCGGTGGTTGAGTTTATGAATTCACTTTTGGCACTTTGTATTCAAGCTTCTGAAACGCTACGTGAAGACGCATATTCTCTCACCAGGCCAGTCCTTCATCGCCACCTTTAAGTTGCAGACGCATGACCTGGCGTTCTACAATCGCCACCAACAATTCGTCGCCGAATTAGGCCTCTTCTCCATTCAGGTAACACCTTCGTACGATCTTGTACGTACATCCATGCTAACACGCGTTTATCTACTCCTAGGTTGGGCCGTTGTCCTCTTCGTTTACACTCACCGGCCAGGCGGTCATTTGTCCGGCCATTTAACCATCGGGATTGATTAAATTTTTTTAATAAAATTAACCAACTTTTTACGATAGTTTTCTTCAAATTTTTTTTGCTTTTCTTTTCGCCCGTTCCTGTCGTTTGTGAGAACACAACCGTTCTTCTGTCACTGGAGATGGAGAAGAAGAACGGAGTGCTAGCCTCGCTAGAAACTCCAACGGGCCTCCGGTTTCCTTCAATCGAGGCAACCCGGCCTGCTGCCGCTCCTGTCTTGGAAGAATACTTTGGTACGTGCAAACCACAGGAGTCTAAGCCTTTCATTTTCCGCACCAAAGCTGCACCCACTTCTCCCCCTACCATATGTCCTCTCTTTCTTTTTCGTATTGCGGAGTTGAGTTGTCGGGGAATAGGTCTTCCTCGTTTACTGCGACGAACATGATACTTTTTGTCATTCCTCGTGCGGCCATGCCTAACCAAACAATTTGCGCCAGGATTCATGTACATAGGAGAAATGCTCAAGGAATGGCGCACGAACAACGAAGTTGCCACCTTGGAGCGTCTGCTTGCAGAGGCCAGCAGCGATCACCTCATGTGGGAAGCCGAACGGGCAAACCGCGAGTTGCTTTTGTTGTATGCGCCCCCTCTTCGTACCACCTTTCTCGAAGACAGAGCTGCAGGCTTATTGGGTTTCATTTAAATATGGAAGCCTCAACCGAGAGAGTGTTGTCGACAAAATTTTGCACTATGCGTTCAACAGCAAGTCGACACCTGCCGTGGCTGAGACACAGCAACACACGGCAGTCAGGTAAGTCAGACGGCCAGGTACAGTAGTGGTCCAGTCGTTCTACTCAACGTCTTATTCCCTCTCTTAAAGTGAGGACACTCGACACTTCTGTCAAGAGCTTCTGTCGTTGGAAGTGAAGCAAGGAGGAGTGTTCGATGACAGCGGACAGACTAGAATCATTCACCATCTCTTTTCTTCCTTCTTCTCCCTCGAGGACGAGAGCGGAAAACCCCGATTTAGGGATCCTCCGCCTGAAGCTGGAACGCTCCTCCAAGTCCTTGCCTTCCGACCACAGTCACGCGAGAAGGTATTGATGCCCATCGGCCAACCAGCAGTCAAGAATCTCTTTCTTTATTTCTGATTCACCGTAGGTTCTGTGCTATCTTGTCGACACCCCGGCGGAACTGTTTGTGGACTTCTTTTTGATGAATTTGGATCATGTCATCGTGTCCGACGTGCTGACGACGCTTGTGAGTCTGCTTAGTCAGGCGCCGCCCTCCGCGTGGCTGCCCACCGGCGGCCCGCGCGTGCTGCAGGTCCCGCTGGCCGAGTTCGATGTCAGCTCCCGATCAGTCCATGCGTTTAATCAGGTGAGGTCAAGAAACAAGGGAAAAAAGAAAAAAAGAAGAAAAAGAATACAATGCAAATAGAAAGAGAGGCAAATTAACGGAGGCTGCCCAGTGGTTGATCGCCGGCAACTTTGTGGATCGTGTCATCGAACTCGCCCTGCGAGCTAATCACGAGGAGGATAGAAGACGACAAGCCGAAATCATAGAGAAGGTTAGACCCGCCCCCACCACCTCCTCTCTAAGTTCCTCCCTTGGGCGCCTTTCATGGTGCCTTACCCTCCCGGTCGTGCAATGGTCAGGCATTCGGTCTCTTGGGCCAAGTTGTGACGATCGCTCGTTCGCATCTGCTCAACGGACTACTCCCGCCTCCGATCTTCTACGAGTTCGTGGAGCAGAACAGACTGCGGTCATTCCTCCTGTCCGTTCTGCGGCATGAGGTGCATATCGTCCATGGTCACACACACACACACACACACACACACACGGCTGACGCTCGGTGCAGAATGATCGCGTGCTGGGCGAAGGACTCGCGCTTCTGTCGTCCTTACTGGTGTGTGACCGAATGCGTGAGGGGGAAAAGCGAAAACGAGAGGAAAGGAGGCTCGAGCAGCAGCAGCAGCAACAGGCGGGTGGCGATGAAGATGATGGGTTGTCTTCGCCTCAGACGTCTCCGGAACTGCAGCCCACAGTACAGATCCTGCCAGGCGGCGCGACCGAAGACCGACCGGGTGGCGCTACGGGAAAAAACGACAGCGAACGGAGACCGGAGGAGGAGACTGGACTCTTGGAGTCGTCATTCAATGCCCTTCTGGTGGAGATTCTTGAGGAGGGCCTTCTATCCCTGACGCGCCGTCTGCGAAGGAACGCCGATGCGCGCTCGCCGGACCGGCCCAAGCCGGACTGGCAGCGAGAGGCCGAGGCCAAGGAGGCCGAGAGCGAGGCCACTGCGCAGCAGCCAACCCCACGAAAGCAGAGCAGCGCTGCTGTCGGTCGGCGGAAGCTCTTCGGGCTGCTGCGGATGCGAATCGTCGAGACGATGCGCGCGCTGGTCCTCCACTTCACGGTCCCCTCTGCGGACGACGCTCTCGCCGGGCGATTTTTCGCGCTGCTGGGCTCCATGGCCTATCCCACCCTGCTCGTGGTAGAGAACCGTGGCTCCATCCTCCCCCCCCAGCAATTATTGTTGGTGGTCCTTAAGTGGCATCGGTCTGATCATACATACTTGGTTTGTTTTTGTTCGCTGCTTTCGTGTAGGAACTGCTTATTGAGAACCCACTCATGGATATTCTACACACGGTGATTATCCAGACGTTGAAGCCCGTCCTCATGAAGGAGAAGGCGCGCTCATTACTACTATCCGTACTGCTATCCTCTTCACGTCAGGGAGGGAAGAGAGAGAGAGAGAGAGAGAGAGAG